>CM029467.1:24007401-24259901 GCA_017140185.1 Eucalyptus polyanthemos subsp. polyanthemos | reverse complement strand
CATTCCACTCTGGCGCTATTTAATGAAAGTGAAAGAACACTTCATAGACTTGGTCAATGATTCAAAGGTGGTGAGATGTCTATGAAAGAGAGAATGGGACTTTCTTCTGAGCCTTATTGACTTGCCTGTGTGAAGCCTTTCTATACTTACGCTACATGGGCTTCCAAACTTCGCGATATAAACCGAGAGCCGATCCAGGCTCGTAGTCCTTCACGTCCAGATGCCACCTCTTCGGCCGTACAATTCTTAGGCAAGCAGCAGAATGAGGCACTCCTTGGTTTTCTAAATCGCATCCCTGCGTCCTGGGATAGAAGCAAAGTAGTGATGATCATCCAAAGTTTCAACAATACCATTGTGACTGTTACAGATGTACGGGGTCGGGTAATTTCTTGGTCCTTCGCCGGTACTTGTGGATTCAATGGTACAAGAAGGGGGACACCATTTGCTGCTCAAACCGCAGCAGGAAATGTGATCTTGCCACTTAGAACTGGTGGGTAGGTCTGTCTTTCTCTGGATCCCGCTGAGCTGAAAGACATGAGACATACATAAAAAATCGTTTAGATCCGGACCGGGCTCTCGAAAGCTCATGTGACCGAAGGTGGGAAGATATGGGCTGGAAAAGCATGTTAATAATCATCGCGGGCCCTTATGCCCCGAGTGCTCAGCTTCGTCCCAGAAGTGGAACTAACTGGAGGGGCAGGGCGAAAACGAAGATAGGATCATCATCATGGCCCTTTTCTTCTTTCTTTTTTTGTGTCCGGTCCCTTGTGTGTGTTTTTTTTAAGGAAACTCCGGGAATTTTTTAAATAAAAGGTGCTAGCGTTTTCAGGACAAGCAGTCACTTTTTAACGACTTCCGCTCTTCCCTTTCTCGAAAGGCTCAATAAAGAAGCATCGTTCAGGAGCTTAGACGTTCTGAGCAAAATGCCGCTTTGAAAAAGAAGGATAACACGTCGGAGGCTTCTTTAGGACGGTGGGAAAATCCACTGGAACCGGAGCTCATGAAGCATCCAGATAATATAACTAGTAAATATGTTCCTCCTCATGTCAACATATTTTATTGTCTAGGAGGAATTACGCTTACTTGTTTTTTAGTACAAGTAGCTACGGGGGCAGTAAGAATGAAGGAGGCGGGAAGCTACCGCTGCAAGCTTATCCTTGACTTTTTTTTTAGAGCGTACCGCTATTGAATTTAAATAAAAAAAAAAGGTTGTTGGATGAAATAATCGAAGTGACAAATGGTTACGGTTGCGGAAACTGGATAAAGTCGGGAACCGTCGGTTACCTTTTGAATCAAAGTAGCGACGAGCCTAGTACTACGACTACAGGGGGGAAGCTACCGCTTCGTAGACAGCTTCGCTTCCTCGTCGCTTCTTTCTACCGTACGATCCTAAAGTAGGAAAAGAGCTTTATTCCATTAAGATATTCTATCTCGAGTTACCGTCGCATCAAGAGGAAAGAGCCAAGCAAGGGTTAGCTTTGCTCATGCCAAACAACTAAAGCAACTGCTCCACAAACCTCCTTTGTGATAAAGTTTGAAAGTCCCACTTTTCCTATCCTTATCCTTAAGGATTTGACTTGACGGTCAAAATCTTGTACATAATCTCTCTCTCTTAGGAGGAATTTCTATTTATTCCTTAATATCATAACAGTCACTTTTTTCTATTTTATTTATTCCTAGCAAGCACCCTTCTCAATTCCCAGCGTGACACACTAAATACAGTGAAAGAGACATGAATGCAATTTTTTGTCTCCCTTCTTGCTAGGGAAGCAGGTTGCCCATATTCTATTTTTAGTAGTACCGGTGAACCAGATGGCCGCGGCGATGGAATCTGGGACGGAGGACTCGTAGTATCTCTCTAGATCTGGCAAAAGCGAAAGAGCCCCTAACGTAATCCGAATGGGGACTGACCGCGGAGCCCACTCTGGCCTCGCAAGGCGGGCCCCTGTGGTTGCAAGCTGGAGCTGCCATAGCTTATGGCTAGAGCAATGGGAGTGGGCCCCAGCAGAGAAAACTGTAAGGATAACGAGCGCTCCGCCCGCCAAGCGGGCAGCAGGAGCAGCGGTCAATCAATCAGAACCTCGTACCCGAGTAGATCCGGTCAGTTTGAAGGCTGGCGAACAAGAGGTTTTGGCGCGATTTTCACTTCTAATTGGTTCCATCCATCCCCGACCCTAATGAATGGACTATGAAGGGGTCAGTCAGTCAAGTGGTTTGGGTTCTCGGTCGGATCCCGCCTGGCCGTTCCTATTTCATTTAAGCGCGCGCTGGAGAAGATCGTCATTCCAGCTAGTTTGGATGTGAATCATCCCCGCCATGAGCGAGAGGGTGCCCCGGTAAACGGCGGTAGTAACTCTAACTGTCCTAAGGTAGCGAAATTCCTTGTCGCATAAGTAGCGACCTGCACGAATGGTGTAACGACTGCCCCGCTGGGTAAAGACTAGCGTAGCGTCTTTGGGAAAGATCGGACCAATGATCACACTTTCTTCTAACTGGAAGACTTTTGAAGTCCAAGATGAGAGAAAAGTGGAAGAAGCGGCTCCTTCGGGCAAGCCAAGCCCTTGGGTACGTCTGAAACGGTAGATTTGTTTACGGCTGTGCTCGCTGCCACACTGAATTACAAGGGAGTGTACGGAGCCAGCAGACGATGAAGACTAAAGCGAGGGAGTACTTCAGGTGCTTCTCTTGCGTATAATGTAAATCCCGTAGCGGATCAATTCCAACGAGCCTTTCAAACTAGTACTTTTTGTAATCGACTCTATAGCTTCTTCAATAAACGCTGGGGAAAGACAAAGTATACGATACTCCCTTTCTTCTAGACCAAGACATACCCGATCCCGATGATAAGCAATGAATTGAGGATCCACAATGCCATGATAGAGTTTTCGCGTTCATACAAGAGAGACTCAGTAGGCGGATGAAGAGCCAGGAGCGGGAGCCCCAACTAGAATAGGTGAATTATTAACCAACTATTCCACCTTACGCTATTTCTTACTAGAGAGAGGGCTTAGATCGGAGAGGAGCAGCTCTTTTCTTTTTAACAGAAAGTAGTGATGAATGGGACGGAGCTGCTACAATCAATAGCTTCAGCTGGTCCTGTGGGCCAGATCATTTCGGGGCAAGCGGATCATTTATGATGAAAATGAGGAGCTTCAAGAGAATGATTTGGAGTTCTTGCAGAGTGGAACCATGCAGTACCAGACACGAGATAGATCTTCCAAAGAACAAGGCTTTTTTCGAATAAGCCAATTCATTTGGGACCCTGCAGATCCACTCTTTTTCCTATTCAAAGATCAGCCCTTTGTCTTTGTGTTTTCACATCGAGAATTCTTTGCGGATGGGAAGGAGTAGGTCTTGCTTCATATTTGTTAATTCATTTCTGGTTTACACGACTTCAGGCAGATAAAGCAGCTACAAAAGCTATGCTTGTCAATCGAGTAGGTGATTTTGGATTAGCTCCTGGGATTTCGGGTCGTTTTACTCTCTTTCAAACGGTAGACTTTTCAACCATTTTTGCTCGTGCTAGTGCCCCCAGAAATTCTTGGATTTCTTGCAATATGAGATTGAATGCCATAACTCTTATTTGTATTTTACTTCTTATTGGTGCTCTACCAAAGCTAGGCAGATAGATAGACTCCTATCCCGCTGCTAAGGGAGAGCAAGAAACAAAATCAAATGATTGTTTTTTAATCAGCGCCCCCTTTTGGGTATGCAGGTACTATTAGTCCTCTCACTACCAACCAGCAGACATCATTTGGCTAGGTCTTGCCGGTATCAACAACGAGAAAAAAAAAAACAACCAAATGGGGCATTTGAACAATAACCTTTGAGCATTTCCTAATCAATAGTCCTTCCTAATTAATAGGATTTATTAATAGGAAAGAAAGCCGCGCATAACATACAGGAATAGCGGAACGACTAATCCTTAGCCAAGGTTCTTTTTTTCGGGTCGGGGTAATCATCCAAATCCAAATGGCATTCTTATTCCTTTATCTTCGAGGTGAGGCGGGGACTTCTGGTCCTTCTCTTTTCTTTGAAGAACGAGGAAGGGTATCCATTAACGCTCTTACCTTACACACCCCAAAAGAATCTAAAAGAGTCATGCGTGAGCCAAGGGTCTTGTTCGAAAGTCAAAATTCCCCTCACCTGTGTCACAACGGCTGATCTTTTGAGTTATGGAAGCCGGAGCATTGGTCAAGAGAGAGAAGAGAAAGAAGAGGAACTATAGATCAAGAAAGTCACTCACTCATTTCAACTTCCGCTCATTCTTAGTCTCTTCTTCCGCTTCTCTTCATTCAATCAAATTCACTAATTCCCTCGCAACTTACTTATTATTTCCACCCACCCGCCAACTTTTTCTTATTCCTCCTTAAGCTTCCTTGAGATCAAACAGCAACCCTTTCATCGATCTATCATAGATGAGTGACCGCCCATCCAGCCTTTCCTTCGAAACTTAAAACAATTTCTATCGGCCGACCTAAGCACCCGAAAACCTTACCGGATTCAATGGTTCATGCCGCTAGCCGAGGAATCGGTTATAGCCCCAGATAGATATCCGGATAGCCATTGTGGCAAAGAGTTGGCAGCATGAATTGAATTGATCGTGGCTCTTCTCTATCCAGAGTAGAACGGCATTGGTCGTCCCTTATAGAGCTCGACCTGCCAAAATCAAACCAGAATTATAAGATTGGGCTTCCCTTTTCCCCTTTCAGGGAATTGGAATCGGCCATCTGAGAAGGCTTTTTGCAACTGATTTCTGAAAACGACGCAGTTGTTGGTGGTGTGGCTCCCTGAGTGATGCCATTTACAAAATATCCTCCCTTTTTTTCTCATCAGCCTGCCGCAAGCAGTGAATTATGGTATGGACGAGATGCTTAGCTTATAGATAATCCTTTCTCTTTTTCCGATAAAATGACGATCTCGTCGTCAAACTCTTTTTCCGTTGTTCCTCTTGAACTGAGGTTAAGAAGCAAGCTTCGCTGACGTGAGAGGGACCGAACAGGAAAAGCATCTATTCCAGGAAATTAGGTCGGTAGTTGGGAGAATCCCATCTGTCCTGTCTAGAGGAATAGGAGGCCTTTGCCCTTGCCGCCCTTTTTGCCTTTAATAAGGGCTTTGGCTTCCAAAGTTTCGCTACGCACCTATTATTATTATTATTATTATTATTATTATTATTATTATTATTATTATTATTATTATTATATTTAAAAAAAAACTTTTTCCTTTATTTTTGGGTTTTTGGATCCGGGGAAGACAAGAGTTGCAGGCCAACTCTTGCTAGCCACGGGCAAGGTTGCAAAAATGAAAAACCATAAAATATTCAAAATATTATTAAAAAAGTACCACGTCAACATCGGCTATTCATGTTAGTAATTTCCGGTTAAAATTGGCCAAATGGTTTAATTGGCAAAAAGTGAAAAGGTTTATAGCTGAATTGGTAAGAAGTAAAAATGTTTAGAACTCATTTTATAAATTAAAAGATCTAGGACTAAATTAGTAAAAGTGTAATAAATTTAGAATTTTTTGTACAATTTTCCCATGCAAAAGCAAATTGCCAATCACGGAGATCAGATTCTCAATGTTGGCAGGAACATATAATTGTCTCCGAACACTCCCATAGTCAATGCATGCATGCGTGTTTCTCGTCGTAGGAATTGTCCCCTCATTGCATGGTTGATCGGGCAGTCCTTGTCCAGTTCAAAAATCACTGTACCAACACTAATAAAAAAAGGTGCAATTAAAAGGTTTTCGACCAAAAAAACAATAATTAAAAGGTCATCTTTAAGGAAGCAATGTCATGGCGTAGTCTACTGTTGACACCTAAATTTTGGCGATGCGGTCATCCATTTATTGCATAGATAATTATGGATTAATTTTTAACCCCTAAAAAAATAGAATTAAAACTGCATAACATATAAATTTAGTTGCATTTATCTATTTGATTATTATTTTTGCATTTGATCGGCGACGGATGAGCTACAATTTTACGAGTTGGCAATTCGATAAATTTTGGAAAAGATTTATATTATTCTTCCAATATTCGGTGAATCTTTCGTATATTCAGTGAGAACAAGCATAGGAAGGAGATATTGCGAGCTCATCTTTGCAAGGTTCGGTATCTAGGAAAAGTCTATTACAATCTTGAATTTTTGGCAATACTCAATCAATTTGTGGACCGGTATTTGGGTTAAAGAAATAAAATCGGCGGAGAATATTCATCATGGCCCTATGTGGAAAGATACGAGCATATGGAAATTCGGAAGATCAGCATGAGAAGAGAATGTTGGGCACGTTCTACACTACGGGCACATGGATTGCAAAAAAAAGATATATCCCTCCAAAGAAGGCATTCGGTCAATGAGGAAGAGGAAAGGAAATAGAATATATTTCAAAGCATGCACAGAAGAAAACAAAATATGTCTTTCCTCGATGGTTTACACCCTTTCACTATAAATGGACTCGTTACAGGACCAAAAAAGGGGGGCATTCTTGATACGAGAGAGAGAGAGAGACACACACGTGAGAGAGGAAAGAGCGCAAGTCTTCTTGGCCAAGACCCATGCCAACATTTCTGCCGCGGTGCTTTCATCGTCTGCGATATATTGTCAACGAGCTGCCACCCTGTTGAGTTATTACTCGACCGCTTGACGATGCCACCGCAGCCCCTTCATCGATGACGTCACTGCAACTCCGCCCCTCGTAGTTGCTGTTCCGACTATTACCCGAACGCTGCCATCGCTGCTGCCCCGCATCCGTGAACCGAGCTGGTTGTTTCCTGGCCATGACCTCATTGCTACCGCAACACCAGTAGCCACTGCTCATGTCACCCATCCCAATCAGCCCAATCCTCGGGTTTGTTTCTTCGCGCCCAGACGATTTGCACCAATACTCGCGTTGCCAACGAATTCCAGCGAGGTGATTGAGCTCGGTCAAAATTCAGCAAGCATCCGAGTCGCTAAAATCTGGGCAAGAGAAGGGCACACGTTCTTTCAATAAAGGAGGACGTATACATTGAAAGGAGGGAGGATTTCGCATGCTTATTTTATTGAAATTTGGAGCATCTCCCCATTGTGGTTCTCTAGGTCTCTCGGGTAGCCTTGCTATTGCTACAACAACAAAAGTTATCATTTTGCAAATTGCTTTTACGCGCATATCCTTGAATCGAGCACTCATCAAGGAGCCGCACGCAAAGCCCCCTGGCGAGTAGCCATCCTGTGAGCCTCGCTGAGCACCACCACATTACGTGGCAAGTAGCCGTTTAAGGATTGGAATTCGGAAGTCAATATTCGAATTAGGTGAAAATCTTATTTATTTTGATTTCAGAAAATTTCATTTCCTTATTTTAAATATTCATCGATGCACATGATTGAAATTCCTGATATACTATCATATCCGTAATCTTGAGTAGCCTTATAAATTGGGAAATCTTTCTAATTTCACAATGTGCGTACGATTGACAATTCGATTTCACGCCTAAAATATGACTTGCAATCGTGCGGAAAAATCACCAATCCGATTTCACATTCAAGATTTTGTTAGAATTGGCCAATCGATTCATCAATTTATTTGGTGGATATCAATCATATCTTACCTAATTTGCCGTCGTATTGTTTGAATCAATTTTATTTCCGTAAAAGAAAAACCCTATATATATATATTTGAGTTAGATTAGGTTCACGTTAGAATATTGCTTGTTTTAGGATAATTTGCATATTTAGATTAGGCATTTTATTAATTCTGAATTTTTGAAATAAAAACACCAAAAACATTAATTGAGGATGTTAGATTTTCTTTTCATTAATTGCATGTTCAATTATTAGGCAATTTTAATTTCGAATTCTATAAAAAAAAAGGAAAATAAGAAATAAAAAATATCATGCTTGTAACTTAGAATTAGGTCATTTCGTCATCTAGTCATTGCATGTTTAGGATCATTTGAGTGTGTGACATATTAGGATAATTACATTGTCATTAGATCATGTTGTGACATATGGTTCGCATGATACATTGCATGTTACATGTCATTTTAGTTAGGCATTTTGGCGTGTCATTGCATAGCATTTGACGCAGAATAAATTTCATTTAAATAAAAGAAAATCTTGAAAAAGAATGAGTGATTGCGTGTTAATTAGAAATCATATCGGAGATGATACTAATGATAAGCATCAAGGATATTCATGATATTCAAGCTAATTAGTTAATTTATCTCATTGTTACACATTTAGATATTTCCTTTGTTATTGGTGTGATGTGTCAATTAAAGGAGTTACCAAAGAACGCTCGTTGGGACGCTTTTTATCGCATCTTTGGTACTTTAAAGGCTCTCCTAATAAGGGGCTGATTTATAAACCTAATGGTATTCTGATGTTGATTGGGCTAGGTTAGCATGTGATCATTGGTCCACGACTAGGTATTGTACTTTTCTTGGTGGTAATTTGATTACTTGGAGCAAGAAATAGACAACTATTCCTAAATCTAGTGTGGAGGCCTAATATCGTGCTATGCACATATTGTGACTATATTGTTGTGGTTGAAATCTCTTCTATTAATCAACTTATGATATGATGTGTGTGATAATTAAGCAGCTATTTAGGCTGCGCATGACAAAATTTCTGAAACAGAAATTGATTTCTAGCCAGAAATCAATTTCTTAATTTCTATTCCCCGAACAAGTTTATGAGCAAAGAAACCCGTTTAATAATGACTCAAAATTTCTATTTCTGAAACAGAAATCCGTTTGATAACATAACAAAATTTCTATTTCTAGGAATATAAATTGATTAGATAAAACATAGGAAATCCTCAAATACAAAATAATAGTCGAAATAATACTAAAATAACATGGGAAATCCTCAAATACAAAATAATAATCGAAATAATACTAATACATTACAAAAGTTGAAAATACAATTTTATGGAATTTCGGGCATATTATTATCCATTGCCAATTTATTAGTAATTGTTTTTCTAAGCGTATTTATTTGGTTTCCCTCGGTTAATGTATCGTTTGCAAGTCCATCCTACGTAGGTTCAGACAAGTACCGCGGAAGCATGAATATGGGTGCCATCAATGACGCCTATACAGCCTTGTCATTTTTATCAAAAACTACTATTATACAAAATTATCAACAAAATAAAATTAATGGTGCAAAAGAATATATGAGAATTCTATCTTAAATTAATGT
The DNA here is from genome assembly GCA_017140185.1 of Eucalyptus polyanthemos subsp. polyanthemos. Taxonomy (NCBI): domain Eukaryota; kingdom Viridiplantae; phylum Streptophyta; class Magnoliopsida; order Myrtales; family Myrtaceae; genus Eucalyptus; species Eucalyptus polyanthemos. The sequence continues at coordinate 24,250,716 of CM029467.1, read as the reverse complement.
TTATTATTAGGAATCAATCGGGGAAGGTTGGTTTATTTTGATTATCGAATTGAATCAATCCAGTTGTTCATCCCTAATTTCTTTATTGTTGCTCAATGAACCTTTAATGGCCCTTGCATAGCAAAGAGAGAGATTCTCTTGAATCTCTTGCCTTCGAATTAAAATTCAAGATTATGTAACAATTTAATTATTTTGATTTTGCAAGAATTTTGAATCCGTAAAATAATAAGGTTAAATTTCTAGGCATGTTTTTTATTTATCTATTACGTAATAACTTTTTCTTCGACTAGCCATACGCGTACCTTTTCTAGGAGGAACGAGCCCCATTGTTTTTAAGTAAGCATTTAAGAACTTTGGTCGTTTTTAAAATTGGGGACTCATTCGATTGCCTTTCATATATAAAGAGGAAGTTATAAAAAAATTGAAAAAAAAAAACGAGCAAAATAAGAAAAAGAAAATTAGCAATAATTTGTGAAGTTGTGTTTATGAGTGAATTAAGTTAGCAAGAAAGCGCAAGAATTTTTTATATGGTTTGATTTGAGTTTCGATTTTTATTTCGAAACGAAAGTTAAAAATTTCAAATTTCTTGATTTCTTCAATTTCTCTATTTCTGAAATAGAAATCTGTTTCAGAAATAGAGAAATCAAATTACGTTACCAAACGAATTTCTGTTCAAAACCTGTTCCGGGGAATAGAGAAACAGAGAAATCGAGAAACAGAAATTTTGTCATGCACGTCCTTATATTGTTAGGAATCTTGTTTTTCATGAGCAAACTTTATTTGTGATGTTGTGAAGCAGAAGTTGGTTACTACTCTTTATATTGCCTCTAGAGATTAATTGGTTGATATGTTTATTAAAGTGTTGTTTTGTCCTGTTTTTGTTACTAGTTGTTCCAACTTGGGTATGAGTGACCTATATGCTCCAGTTTAAGGAGAGTTACATTACTTGAGTGGTGTTGGTTTTATTTTCTAGGTTTTATTTCTTTTTACATACATAAGGGCATCATGGTAATGTATAATTTATATTCAATGTAAATATATTGCAACAGGTATACGGTTTCGTTAACACAGAAATGAAGCACCCCTTGTTGGCTTTTAGGATTTGTTTCTTCCTCACCTCCTCTCTATTTTTCCTCCCTTTATTCCTCTCTCTTGACTACTTACTGTAGGTTCTCAAATCAACTTTGCGATAAGTCTCCTATCCTTTCACTTTAGAACTGGAAACTAGATTAATTCCTAGGTTAGATCGGTTTGGTTTAGGATTTCGGCAATTTCCATTTCTTTACTCTTTAAAAGAAGAGGGTAGTTAAAAAAAAAATATATATATCGTCCGAGCAGTTTGATTCCCATATGAAATTAGGAATTGGTTTGATTATTCCTATTCCAAAAATTTGGAATCGAGAATAACCAAAACTAGCCGATTCAGTGCGGTTCCTATGTATACACTCCTATTAGAAAGCGATGCTTTGTTTCCTCCAAAAAGAATCTTGTGATGTCATTTCTTATCACAATAATAACCCTTCTTCATATGTTCATTTTACTAATTTGTTTTTCATATCACTAGAATTCCTTTGAGAATACTTTAGCATACCTAAGATGAAATTGAAAACAGAAAACTTCGTTGAAATCTTAAAAAACTTTCAAAATTATAAAAACAAGAAAGTAATAATGATTGAAAGGAAAAGATCAGAAGTACCACTTTTGCTCCATAAATTTGATTTGCCCCAAAATTACATTTATTGTGATAGAATTATCTTTAACCTTTTTTTTTATGTCACCAAAAACCCTAAATTTGTCCATAGCAACACAAATACCTTAATGTTTTGTATCACGAAAAAAATCCAAATTTTTATATGTGTAACATGTATATATATGTTTTCTATTTCAATTCAATCTATAATATATTTGTTACATTAATATAATTTCAAGGTTTTTTATGACATAAGAAAAAGCTAGGATTTATATGTCATAAAAAATGAATTTAAGATCTTTTATAATACAAAAAAGATTCGGAGTATTTAGGTTACAACGTGCATAATTTGAAGTTTTTTTATGAAATTAACCCTTTGTATTTTCTTGAAATTTGAGTTATATGATAGGAACCAGGGACAAGGTAAACCTAATTAATGTAATTAAAAAATGTTTTTTGCGAAGCAATATAGATCAAATGCGAAGAAAATAACGACCCCCTGAGTTTTAGTTATCGTAAAAATATGAAAAAACATGGATTAAGCATCAAAGGCGAATTTCTTACCCCGAAACCTTCCACAGCCGGGAGAAGCCACCGCACGGCAGCGATCGAAGCATCCGCCGCCGCCGCCGCCGCCATGAAGCCACAGAAAGCACAGACAACGGAAACAGGAAGAGCGACCCTCGTTGCTTCAGCAGGATCAACAGATGGAGCACGACCACGCCGACGAACCGCTGCGAGACGGCGCCGACGTCTGCCAACAGCTCATGGACCGCTACGCCAAGTCCTCCGCCCCTCAGCACCACCACCTCCTCGCCACCGCCGCCGCCATGCGCGCCATCCTCGACGCCTAGTCCCTCCCCCTCACGCCCGCCTCTTCGGCGCCGCCATGTCCGCCGTCGAGACCACGTCCTCGTTGCAGGCCCTGGACTCCACGGAGGTCGCAGCGCTCATGTCGTTCCTCGTGATCGTCCTGCCCGCGGTGCCGCCGCAGGGGATCGCGCCCGCGAGGGCGAGGGAGGCGGCGGAGGTGTTGGCGGAGGTGTTGGCGAGGGAGGAGGAGAAGCTGGCCGTGTCCAGCGTGAGGTCCGCGGTGAAGTGTTTGGGGGTTTTGCTTGGGTTTTGCGACTTGGAGGATTAGAATTCGGTGAAATTCGGGTTGAAGACGCTTTCGAAGTTCTCCCTGGCCAAGCGTCCTAAGGTATATTGTCGCAAATCATGCATTGCTGTATCCAGTTCTGCTCTTTTAAGCTCTTTGGGATTTTTTTTTTTTTTTGTTAGACTTTGCGACATGTAATTGTCACCTTTTTTAAGTCAGTATTCTTCCCCTTATGGCCTTGTTGATCGTAATTGGGCTTTGAAAGGTGGAAATGTGTTCCTATTCTTTTGCATATCGTAAGAAATGAGTAGCAATTGAAGATATGTTTCGTTGTTTTCTCAGGTTCGGCGATGTTCACAAGAATGTCTTGAAAAGGTTTTTAAATGCTTTAAGTCCTCTAGTGTTGTTAGGAAAGCAAGCAAGCTGGTACTGTCTTCTTTTGAAAGTTGCATTTCTTCAGCAGATTGGTCAAGGACTACGAGTCCTGAGGATGGATCTACAGATGATAAACTGTTGAAATCCGAGAATATAGGATTCTTACATATGCTTAATGTGCTGGTATCTGTTTGTCCGTATCTGTCTGCCAAAGTAAGCATTCAGATTCTTTCAGAATTAGACAAGCTTATGAGTCTTGGGGTCTCAGCGCTTACAACACTGATTCTTAAAATCATCGAGGCATTATTGGAAACTCTAGCAGTGGGAGATACTGTTCAAGAGATAGAAAATGTCATCACTTCTCTTGCTTCTTATGTTTCTTCAAAAGAGAACTCGGTGGACACTGTCATGACTGCTGTAAACTTGTTAAGAGTTGCTCTGAATAAATTCCACACTGGAGGATCAAGCTTGTGGATTAAGAACCTTCCTATAGTTTGGGAGTCTCTAGCAGGTATGCTTCTTAACTTTCTTGGGGCAGGAGGTCCTTCGACTGCTTTGTTTTGGTAGTTTCTTAGCTAATTTTGCAGTCTTGGTTCTACAATCATGTCATGCTTCCCCATACTCCTCTACATTTCAAATCAGCCCAAAATGCTCCTACTCTTTGCCTTACATGGTGAGTTTGGAAAAGAATGGAATAGGGGACAATTCAAATATCTTATCTTCTCTTGATTCTGTTTTTGCTGACTTTAATAAGTAGGGTTCATGCTTTAATCATTTCTTGAATTATTATTCCTGTCGTTATTTTGAGCATATTTCTCAATTAAAAGACTTTTTTTCGTGAAAATTTCTGTCCTGTATCCTACAGTGGATTCCTTTGTTGGTGAGAATTTCCTTGTCACATTTTGTGTTAACTTCAACGGGTGCCTTTAGTAACTTTTCGATTCCTGGGACCAATTTATGTTTAGAAATAGTTTTTTCCATTTCTATTCCCGAGAACAAAGAAATAGATTTCTTTTACTTATTGATTTTGTTCCAAATCTATTCCCTGGCCACTATTCTATTCCTAATAGAAAAATTAACTGATGTTACCAAATGGATTTCTATCCTCTTTCTGCTCCAGGGAACAAAAGAACAGAAAAATATAAAAATAGGATGGTAATTAAACAGGCCCTAAATTTCCAACATTGGCGGTATCAATCTTTATCATTGATTGACTTTGTCGATTGCAGCTTTACCTTTTGTGGTGTAAAGTGGTGAGTGGAAGGAGGTGCATCATTTTTAAATTGTGTATCTTGCTTGTCACTATACTCTACAAAGTTATTCAAATGTCATTGATGTTTTGGAATTATGACAACACACTTGGAAGAATTGTAGAGGGCAGTAGTTAATGGCCATGACGCAAATTGAAGTTCGATGGTTGAACAGACAATGCAGCAAAGTCAAACCATCTGTATATTACCAAAAAAAAATGTGATCTTTATGTTAATCAAAAGATGTTCTCTCTTTAGTTTAATCTATGGCACCTTGTTCATTGATTAACTTTCCTAAATATAGTCAAACCTAAGTCACATAATTTTTTTTTTTTTTTTACTTTTTGTTTTCTCTGATGTCAACATTTTTCATAATTTTGCTCTTGTTATTTTTGAAATCATTACTGCAATCTTTTCTCTCTTGGTGGAACGGAGGAGTTATGATAGAAACAAAATCTTATGTATGGTGTTACGAAGGAGTTATGATAGAAAAAAATGGTGGCTCAAATGGGTATCATCCCTCTTACAAGAAATTTCATGCAACTGCAGTACATCAAAGAGTCTAAGACATCATTTTTGAGATAGTGGAAGTATGGGATTATCCCTTGACTGATAAACAAATGAACCTCTACCACTCGGGAGCCTAGGTCGATGTACTTGGAAGCTTAGTTTCAAGGACTCTACTTTTATCTTTTGTTAATTTTAGTTACTGGAAATGAGATTGTGGATGGTTCGCTTGATCTTTTGATATTGTTAATCCAGGTGTTTGCTTTCTGATGCACTTGGTTATACTAATTTAGGACTTCTTGTTGGTGAGGCTGATGCTGCATCGTAGGCCTCGAGTATTTTGAAGGACTTGATTAATGAACAAGTAAATGAAGAGACTTTCCATATGGAGAGCCAACCAAGTGATGATGTAAGTGAGGAGAGTCTGGAAACAATTGCAATAAGGAGAATATGTATTGCTTTGGAAAGTGCCCTCAGTGCCCATGGCGAAACTCCAAATCAGCATGCACTTTCCGTAATCTCTCTTTTGTACCTCAAACTTGGTATGCATACATCTTGATTTCTTGTATGCTATAGAAGATCTTCATTTCTTGCCATTCGTCAATTGCAAATACATGTATTAACCCTTTGCTTTGTCATGAAATAACTCAAGCTCAATATATTTAATGTTCTTTGTTTCTTGTGATTTTTATGATTGGCATGATTAAGTTCTACCAGACATTGATCAAGGGCTACTATATGTCAATTTCTGAATTCGATTATGAAAAAAATGGCTTATACTTGCGTCTGAACCCATATTAATTCTCTATGTTTCTCCATCTTGACTTCTTGGCAACTACTTTCTGCAGTTCTTACTTTCAATTCTATTTGTTGTGGGCTTGCTGCTAATGTTCAACATTGTAGAGGCTAAAAAGCTCTGCTGTGGCTGTATTTTTGGTTTGTTTTTCAACGACTAAATAAGCTGGAAGGCATTCTTCCTCTTTCATTAGGACTTCATATTTATTTCGCATTGGCAGAAAAGAAATGTCAAACTTTAGCAAAGAAATATATATTAGTGCCATACCTTGCTATAAATTACGCAGAACTGGACTTCTACTTGAATTGAGTTTTGACCTTTGAGTGAGGTTTACAGTTTCAACTTCTCAAAAGTACTTTGTCTTGCACGTTGGAAGTCAAACAGGATATGATCAGCAATTTTGATGATTTTTCACTGTAAAAGTTCAAAAGTCTTGGGTGTTGCTATTTGATCTTCGTAAGGTGTGAGTTTGAACTTGACTTTAGTGATTAAGCTGCAATTTTTTTTTGGAGAGTTTTCCTGTACAGACATGTTACAAATTATTTAAAGTTTAGACTTAGAATGTCCTGAATCATGAGTACTGGATTTACTGTGGATTTTGCCCATTTCTTTCATCAGTCTGTTCCTTTGAACTAGCTAGGTGTACATACCTCCTTCATTTTCCTATTCCTTGAAAAAGAAGATTGTTTTCTCTTGGAAGTTCATTTGAATTATGGAATGGCAGTTTTTTTTTTAACGCCACATTGGTTGTGGGTGACAGTGTTTTTCTCTGTTAGTATAGAATGACGTGTGAGATTGTTCAGGATTTATTTCACATGCTCTATTCTTAAAGTGTATAAAGACTATTTTTTCTCATTTGATTATCTTTGTTAATATGACCACAAACTGATTTCGTCAGTCCTCTCCTCTCATCTCTAAATGTTGTGTAGGAAAAACTTCTTACATCTATATGAGGAGTATCCTGCTCAAACTTGTTCACTTAATGACCTCAGCTGAAAGGGGCCCATCTATCACAGGCCATGTACGTATTTGTATGCTTCAGAAATTTAGTGGCATGAGAAATGTCATTGGTGTGAAAGCTGTTATTTCTGTAGGATCATCTTTAGCTTCTTTTTAAGTTCGTGCAGTGTGCAAGTTTGCGTTACAGTATTCTTGTCATATTCTGGTAAAGAGCATCTGAAAATGTCCATTATCATCTGTAGTTAAGAGTGTGATGGCCCAATTCGCCTCTGGTTCAGCTCTCTACATGGCATGTCAGTGCAGTGGTGTTCCTTCTGTCATTAAAATTGCTGCTGAAATTATGAGTATGTTATGAGTGGATAAAGTTCTCGAATAAAGTCACTGTATTGCTCTTTGAAGCAACAAAAGTAATTAATTATGTGATGACGTTTTCATTCATAGCGAGGCTGGTTACTCATGGAAGAAGGCAATATGTTTTGTCCTTGTTTTTTGTCAATGTTCTTATGGAAGTGGAAATGCGACTTGAAAACATGCATGTCGATGTAGATGCATTTATTGTCATTATCGATGAATTGAGCTTTTTTTTGGTTCTTGATATCTTTTGGTACTTGGGTTTGCACCTCCTTGCTGCATTTTTATTGATTTAATTTCATGTATAAAGGAAAAAGAGAATGATGTAAAGGGAATTGATTTGTCTTGATCTCGAAATTGATTTTCAAGAGAATGATGTAAAGGCTATTACTTGATCTTGCTCTCCAAAATTTGATTTTTCAAGTCATCTTTGCTTCATATGTTTATCCTGTTGAAGTGTGCAAAGAAGATGGGGTTCATTGCAAACTCCAAATCAGCTTTTCGTCATGAATTTTGTTAGAGTTAGATTGAATTGTTGATTGGAGCGTTAACAGCAGGTTATTTTTTTACTTACATAGAAGGATTGACAAAAGCTTCTTTTACTAAATTGGGTAGATGACAAGTTAACAGAGCTTTGAGCATAGTACTTTGCCATTATCTGATGAAACAAATAATTGACTGTCTAGCTTTATAAAACAAATACTTGTGTACTTTGAAGATTGTTTGAATGGTAACTCATCAATGTTTAATTTACTGTGATTCACAGCTTCAGAGATGTATTGGTTCTGCTGTAATTACTATGGGCCCAGAAAAGATGCTTTCTGTTGTGCCTATTTCACTGCATCCTGACAATTTTAGTTCTAGTAATGTTTGGTTGGTGCCCATTCTAAGAGATTATGTGGTTGGTTCATCACTTGAGTATTACATGGATTATATTGTGCCCCTCGCAAAATCTTTCAAGCGTGCTAGTTCTGGAGGTATGCCATCATTCTACATGACTTTTGTTTCCGTGATTTTCATTTTTCAGATATCATATTTGACGTCATAATAAGTGTGTAGATCCTTGGCTGTTTGGCACAGATTCACCACTGGTTGTGCATAACTTATGAGTTATCAATTAAAAGCAACCTAGAATCTCTTATCTTTAAATCCATATTCAGATTCAAATCAGTTTAAGCAGGGTAAAAGTCCTGCTTTTTGCAAAGGCACCACTAAATGTTCTTTGACAGGAGACACATTTTACAAGGAATAAGTGCACAAAGTTCCATGCGTTTAACCAAAACTCAATACAAAAACTTTTTTGTCCATCATAAACTCCTCGCAATAGATCATCATCGCGTGAGATCATTTTTGCATGTTCACAAGCTATGCTAGAAGGAGCTTTAGTCTTCAATAAGAGTCTCCATAGACTTATCAAGCTGGGTAATTCAACCTGCTTGTAAGCTGTGCTGAAAGCTTGTCTGAAAGCTAGAAAGAGCTTTAGTCTTCAATAACAGAATTGTCAACTTCTTGATTTTTATTTTTATTTTTATTATATATGTTGATCCCATTTGATAGGTACCATCCCAAAGCGTTGATCTCTCCTTACTTGGCTTATGATACCCATTGAATTATGCATATAAATATTTTCTTATCGCAATTGTTCATCTCAAGGTATGTTTTTTTGCATTCTGTAGATATTTGATAAGAGGGACAGGTCTGGGGAGCAAAATATTGTTGTTTATGCAATTTTATTCTTCATCTGCCTCTGTGACATTAACTTTTCCTTCCTTGATGCATATTTTTTAGTGTGAGCTTTGGTTGAATGCCGATTGTTCATGTATGTAGTGGAGTCCTTAATCAGCATTACTTGATTTGAGTTTTGTTCAGTTCATCATTAACATTTTAGTGACATCGGGGATTTGATTGTGCTTCTGTTTATCTTTTCTCCAGTTAGGAAATCAGTACTTGGTAAGGAGCTGCTGGGTCATGCTCATGACCTTTGGAAACTGTTACCAGCCTTTTGCCGGGGTTCAAGTGATACAGACAAACAGTTTAGACGTTTGGCAGTATTATTGACTGATTTTCTTAAAAAATATTCTTTTATGCATGAAAGTGTGGCTCTCGCTTTAAAGGTGATCTTCTTGCCACATTGGTGACATTTGGCTCACACTTGTTCTTTAGCTGGGAAGAGGTTGTTATACCATTTTCATATCTCCTGATAGTACTGTTCTAAATATGCAGATCCTTACGAATCAGAATACTAGTGTACTCAGCTCTAGAGTAGCTAAAGATTTAGACACCTGTAATGTGCAAGCATCCGGATTAGAATTGCAAACTCTACCGATTTACTTGAAGAAAACTGCAAGCAGAAATATCAAGGCTTTAAGTTCATGCTCTACCGAGTTGCTTCAACTTTTATTGGACTTATTTGTCGATTCCATTCCTGCGACAAGGTCATACTTGAAGGTTCTCCCTCAATCACTAAAGTCTTTTTTGGCTCTATACTAAATTTCTTACTAGTTATTGCACAATTGTTTTCTCCTCTCCCCTTTCATATTCATAATTTTCCACTTACTTTGGTTGTCTGAACTTTTTCTTCAATTTTTTAGGCATATGCCTCATCTCAAAGATGCTAATAGGACTCATGTGCTCCATAAGATAATAATAGGATACTAATACTCTATGATAATCCAAGCTCCATCTCCCTCCTCGGTCCTGTCCAGATTGAAAATAGTATAACTAGTAGGAGCTCTTTCTGTCAATGTTAATTGCTGGAAGAAGTAGAGAGGAATTCGAAGGTTTCTGTTTAGTATGAGGCAGTTGACATGCTAAATTTGATTGTTGGGTTGGTCAGATTCAAACCTGCCTAATCTCCTTCCTAGTGAGGCCGCATCATTCTTATAAGTGCTGCAGAAAGTATTGTGGAGACAGTTCATGTAGATGGGGTTGGCTACATGGACATATATTAGGTCAATATGTGCTACTTGATATCCTATGTGTTAGGAGTAAGAAGGGTAAATTAGTCTTTACCACTTTTAGGGTTTAGTTTTGATGTATATATATTAAAGTTTATTGAATAATACAAATTAACTTTTCTCTACATGGTATCAGAGCCTAGGGTTTAACCCTAGACGCCGGAGCAGCCGCCAGCCGCCGTCGACTCGCCGGACCGCCGTCGATTCGCCATCACCGTTCAGCGGAATAGAGCTTCTCCTTCGCGGGGCTCGCTCGCGGGGTTCGCTCGCTCTCCTTCACGGGGCTCGCTCGCGGGGTTCGCTCGCGCGGCTCTCTCGGCTCGCTCGCGCGGCTCTCTCGGCTCGCTCGCGTGGCTCGCGGGGCTCGCTCGCGGCGCTTGCGGGGCTCGCTCGCGCGGCTCGCTCGCGGGGCTCTTTCGTGGGGCTCGCTCGGCTCGGGCCGCTCACGCTGCCCGCACGGTTTGCTCGCGCGACTTCCGCGCACTCGTGCTTGTGCGATTTGCTGGCCTACCAGGGGTTTTGACGACCCTATGCTTGTTGGATTTGGTGGTGTAGCTGCTGCAGCTTCTTGAGGCAAAGGCAGGTGTTGTGGCACGCATCGATCACGTAGCGGAGGAACTCGTGCGCTTCTTGTACGTGAGGTTGGAGAGGGAAAACCCTAGAGAGAGAAAGAAGACAAGTTGAAGTAGCGACAGAGTGCAATAGCACTCATCGGGATGATTTTGTGGGTTAGAATTTGCTTTAAAGTTGCTGATTTGGCTGAGTTGTTTGACGGAAGCTAAGGTCAGAGTTTGCTTATTCTTATTTGAAAAATGGGCGATGAGAAGAATAATACTGTGATGAGTGAGGTGATTTCCTCTTCATCTAATCGAATTACTGATAAGAAGCTCGCAGGTATTGCTAACTTCCATCAATGGAAGAAAATTGTGAAGCTTACTTTGACAGGCAGGAATCAACATAGACACTTAACTGAGTTAAAGCCCAGAGATGATGTAACTTGGGATGGTGTTGATGCACGCATTCTTAGTCAAATGTTGAATTCTATGGAGAGTAATATAGTTGACATGTGTTGATACAATCAGAGAACTATGGGAGTATTTGAATGTGCTGTATTCTGGCCAAGATAATTTGTCACGGATTTATGAGCTATCGCAGGAATTTTATCGATTTGAAAGAAAGGGGCGTTCTATTACTCAATGCTTTGCAGACTTTAAGAGATTGTATGAGGAGTTGAATGCTGTTCTCCCTATTTCAGCTGATGTTCAACAAATGCAACGTCAAAGGGAACAATTGGCTGTAATGGGATTCTTAGGATGTCTTGGTTCTGAGTGTGAAAATGTTAGGTCTCAGATTCTTGGAGGAGAGAATATAGCATCACTCACGGATACATTTGCTCGAGTTCTTCGAGTATCTCGTGAGTCCTCTCGTGATACATCATCAATGGTGGGGAGTTCAGCCCTTGTGTCCCAGACTCGAACTGGTAGTGGTAATAGGAGTGATGGAGGAACCCGTGGAGGGTATAGTGGGCGTGGTGTCCGAGGAGGAGGCCGAGGTATTGGAATAGGGAGAGGTCAAGGTAATCAGCATCCTTATGGACAATTCCATATATCTACTGATAATTCAGGAACTACACGAGTTTGTCATTACTGTGGCAAACCTGGTCATATTCAAAAATTTTGCTACAAGCTACATGGGAGACCAGGACAGCAGCACCAGTTTGCTAATACAGCATCTAATATGAACCCTACTCCACAGTCATCTGAAGACAAGGTGGTGGTTATGTCTGGTGAGGAATATGCTCGGTACACACAGTCTCAAATCTCACAGCCTGTTTCTTCCACTGCTACTTTGGCTCAGACAGGTAATGCTACTGCATGTCTTTCGGCTACTTCTCGTCCTTGGATCATTGATTCAGGGGCTTCTGATCACATGTCAGGTCTTTCAGGTATATTTTCCTCTTTTTCTCCATCTTCGTCCATAGTTACTCTAGCCAATGGGTCACCTACACATGTTAAGGGAATTGGCACAGTTAACCCAAGTCCTTCGTTACCTTTGTCCTCAGTGCTTTATCTTCCACAACTTCCATTCAACCTAATGTCTCGTTAGTAAGTTAACCAAAAACTTTCGGTGTTCAAAGAACCTTTTATCCCGATTCTTGTGTCTTCCAGATCTGGCTACGAAGAAGACGATTGGTAGAGGACGTGAGGAAGGGGGTTGTATGTACTTGAAGATGCTTCTTCGCTTGCTTGCACAAGTGTTGCGTCCCCACATCAAATTCATTGTCGTCTTGGTCATCCTTCTTTACGTAGTCTTCAAAAGTTAGATTCTAGTTTTCAATCTCTTTCTAGTCTAGAGTGCGAGTCATGCCAACTTGGCAAATTACATCGTGTTAGTTATACACCTCGAGTCGTTAAACGATCAGCATCTCCTTTTTTATTAGTTCATTCAGATATTTGGGGTCCATGTCGTGTGGTTTCCAATTCAGGTTTCAGATATTTTGTTACTTTTGTCGATGACTATTCCAGAGTTACTTGGTTATATTTAATGAAAGATCGTTCAGAATTATTTTCTATTTTTCGTGCATTTATATCTGAAATTTATACTCAATTTGGCATGCGTGTTAAAGTTCTGCGTTCTGATAATGCTAAGGAGTATTTTTCCACATCCTTTTCTGATTTTATGATTCAACATGGTATGATCCATGAATCTTCCTGTCTTGATACTCCACAACAAAATGGTATTGCTGAACGGAAGAATAGGCATTTATTGGAAGTTACTAGATCCATGTTATTTGAGATGAAGGTACCGAAAATCTTTTGGTCTGATGCTGTTCTAACTGCATGTTATCTCATTAATCGCATGCCTTCTTCTATTCTGCAAGGTGGTATTCCTTTTTCCACCTTGCTTCCTAGTGAACCACTGTTTATCTTACCACCCCGTATCTTTGGTTGTGTCTGTTTTGTTCGTGATCATCGACCCGGAGTATCAAAACTTGATCCCAAGGCACTCAAGTGTATGTTTATGGGTTATTCCCGCACTCAAAAGGGATATCGCTGTTATTCTCCATTACTGAGAAAATATTTTATAACATCTGATGTTTCATTTTTTGAATCCACTCCTTATCATAATGTTCCAATTGATGTGTCTGAATTAGATGAAGATTTGTATTTGACCATCATTCGGTCTACTATTCCCAATGTTTCACCAGTATCTACAGAGAAACCACCTCCACTCCAGGTTTATACACGACGTCATCGTGATGCTACTACTGCTCCCCCTGCTCCTCATGTCACTACTACGTCGACTTCAACTCCAGATCCGCCATTAGCTATACCTCCTCTTGTATCTGATCTTGATCTTCCTATTGCTCATCGCAAAGGTACACGTACTTGTACTCAACATTCTATTGCAAATTTTATTTCTCATTCTTCTGTGTCTCCTACTTTTCGAGCCTTTTTAACTACTGTTGAACAATATCCTATCCCCAAGTCTATTGCCGAGGCATTACAAAGTTCTGGTTGGAGGACAGCAATGGAAGAAGAATTAAAGGCTCTCGAGATTAATCAAACTTGGGACTTAGTACCACTTCCTCTAGGCAAAACTGCTATTGGTTGTCGATGGGTGTATGCTGTAAAAGTCAACCCCGATGGTTCTCTTGCTCGTTTAAAAGCAAGACTTGTTGCAAAAGGGTATGCTCAAGTGTATGGGGTTGACTATCTAGACACATTTTCTCCTGTTGCCAAACTTACTTCTGTTCGTATTTTGATCTCTCTTGCTGCAACGTATAATTGGCCTTTATTTCAGCTTGATGTTAAGAATGCTTTCTTAAATGGCACTCTTCATGAGGAAGTTTATATGGAGCAACCTCCGGGGTTTGTTGCTCAGGGGGAGTCTGGACTAGTTTGCAAATTAAAAAAATCTTTATATGGTTTGAAACAATCTCCACGAGCATGGTTTGGAAGATTTTCTGAGGTTGTATTGTCTTTTGGGCTATCAAGATGTGGAAATGATCATTCTTTCTTTTATAAACAATCAAGGGGAGGCAAACTATTCTTGATTGTGTATGTTGATGATATTATCATCACGGGAGATGACTTGGTTGGTATAGCTGAGCTAAAAGCCTATCTTCAGCAACAGTTTCAAACTAAGGACTTAGGAAAATTGAAATATTTCCTAGGAATCGAAGTGGCACAATCACAAAAAGGTGTTGTTCTGTCGCAGCGAAAATATGTCTTGGATTTGCTCACTGAGACGGGTATGTTGGGATCAAAGCCTCTTGATTCACCCATGGAACAAGGGGTTAAATTAGTTGCTGATGGAGGAGAAATTCTTAATAATCCTGAGAGATATAGAAGACTCGGTAGGTAAGCTGAATTATCTTACGCTTACTCGACCCGACATTGCTTTTCCTGTTAGTGTAGTAAGCCGCTTTTGTCTTCCCCTCGTACATCTCACCGGGATGCGTTATTCGGATATTGAGGTATTTGAAGAAAGCTCCGGAAAAGGAATTCTTTACCAAAACTATGGTCATAACGAGTTGAAGGCTTTTCGATGCTGATTGGGCCGGGTCTCCGATGATAGAAGATCAACTACTGGATATTGTACCTTAGTCGGAGGAAATCTGGTTTCATGGAAAAGTAAGAAACAAAGTGTTGTTGCTCGCTCTAGTGCCGAGTCGAATATAGAGCCATGGCACAAGTGACGTGTGAATTAGTGTGGATTCGACGTTATTGACCGAGTTAGGCTTTAAAGATTTAGTACCCATGACTCGTGGTGCGATAATAAAGCTGCTGTGCATATAGCTTCCAACCCCGTGTTTCATGAGAGAACAAAACACATTGAGGTTGATTGTCATTTTATTCGAGAGAAGTTGCAAAGTGGAGTAATTCTTCCCAAATCATGTTCGAACCAAGTGAACAACTTGCGACATCTTTACTAAGTCCTTGGGTAATGGGAGGATAGAACATATTTGTAACAAGCTGGGCATGATTAATATTTATGCTCCAGCTTGAGGGGGAGTGTTAGGAGTAAGAAGGGTAAATTAGTCTTTACCACTTTTAGGGTTTAGTTTTGATGTATATATATTAAAGTTTATTGAATAATACAAATTAACTTTTCTCTACACTATGGAAGCTTAAAACATTTTGGGATTCTAGCTAGAAGTTTCGTCGTGTTTTTAGACCTCCCTCCAAAATTTTTGACTTGTAAATTTTTCTTAAGTACAATTAATACTTCGATTGCATCATTCAAGGCACTTTTTGAATTGCACGCACTAGTGGTTGCCATTGGGAGGAGCAGGCCAGGAATTTTGTTCCCATTCCCTGCCCTATGGGAAAAATATTGTTCCATCCCTGCTTTGCATGAGAGAATAGTTCCCAAGTGTGCCCCACCAGACAACAGCAGCTTTTAAAAAATCAGAAAATTAAGAGAAAAACCTTCACTATCGGAATAGTTATATACTTTTGACTCCCTAGAATGAAGTGTGAATTCAAGATGCAGTGATCCTAAAATTATACAACTTACTTGGAATCCTTTACTCGGCATGATTGTCTTTCCTTTTCTCATGCCATTGACAATATCAAATCTTCAGATGAAAAATTATGTATATGGAGAAAAGCATTAGGTGGAGAATCGGCCGAGTAGGTTTGAAATAATGCAACATTCCATGACTGTTGAAAGTAAGTTTGGTTGGTATAAAGAGGTTAATGCAACTTTCTTTGGCATGATAAATTAGGGTGATTCTATAGGACATGTGGTCCTGTCACTTCAGGAAGCTATAGTTGAACTGATTTGAGAAAATATAATTTTGACTATTAATTTAAGATTCAACTTGAACATTTTCATGACCTTTTCTTTTAAATTTGTAAAATATTATAAGCAAGTTGAAATTTGTGTTAACATGCACAAAAACAAGTTCATATCATTAAAATTTTGATTAGATAATATTATTTTACTTGATTAGTTATTTTTCTATATTTGTCAGTTTTAATTTTATATTTTAATGTAAAATGGTGAAGGAAAATAATGGTATTGCTTTTGTGTGGTAGAAACATATGTTAGAAGCACGATAGCCATGCATAAGCTAGAATTTTTATGGTTTCTTATTATATTCTTACTGACAACAAATTATTCTTTAGAAATGGACCAAAAAAAAAAAAAAAAAAGGAAAAAAAAGTGAAAGTTATGTGAGGTTGGGTTGGCATTGAAACAATGGATTGCTTACTTGTTATTAGAAAACCTCAAAGGAAAAGTTAAAAAGAATTAAAGCTATGAGAAGTGAAGTGGCATCAATGTTGTATACCAAGTGTCTACCCTCCCTGAACTCACCATGGAACACCAAAATACTTTGAAGTACTAGATTCGGTCGGATAGATTAGGTTGGTCATTGTGGAAGGGATCGTCATGCATGTGAGTTATAGCACTTTGTAGATGCTTTGTTAATTGGATCAAACTTCTGGACGCTATAAAGCGTTCAATAATTTTGCAAATGAATTTTTCAAAAGAGAGGATTGAGTCCTGTGGATTGCATTGAATTAGCAAAAGGAAGCTGTATTGAGTAGCCGTCTTAAAGAACTTCGACTCTGAGATATATATTCAGTCGATGCTCACGGATTACCTTTTACTTTTCCCATTGCTTAGTAATTGACATACATAATATGAGTTAGATTATCATGCTCAGTTTTGATTTCTCAGGATCCTATTGGTTGCTTAGCTTCTATCGCGGATTCTTCTGCAACCAGAGAAATTTTTGTGTCATTTCTCAAAAGATTTGGCATTCTAAATAAGAGAGATGAGTTCGAGAGGGGAAGAGATGAAATAGATGCATCAACGGACAAAGAACCCGGAAATGAGCATGCCATTGATGTAAATGCTAAAAGGTAATGGAGAGAGAATGCTTGTGGATAGAATTGTTAGCAAGCTATATTAATGATTAAAATGAAAGATTCATATATGTTCACATACGCATATACATTTGACTGCTGATGATACACTTGATAAAGGGGGAGTCCTTTAGGTCACATTTGACAATTCATTGTAACAGATGTCTGATTATCGACAGACCAACTCTATTTGTGAGCATCCAGAACCTTTTTCTACTGTTAGCAATTGCAGAGATTACAAGGTTGCGTCTGTATGCATAGATTCTATATTCTGCTAGCAGAATTTTGAGCTACCATGTTATGGAAATTGGGCACTGCTGTTTCCTCTTCTTGATGACATTTTGTCATCTGTCATGTTCTATGCAAGTACAGTAACATCGTGAGGATGCATCCAATAATAAATCCACTCCTGTCATGTTCTATGCAAGGTCCCCCCCCCCCCCCCCCGAAAAAAGAAAAAAAAAAACCAAAAAAGAGAAGTGCGAAGAAAAGAAAGAGCACCCTCACACCCCACACCTTTTCATACAGAGTGATGAATCCACTCCTGTTATAGTACTAAGAGAATGCAGTTTCACCCAGGTGCTTGTTACTGGAGATATCCTCGTTTCTTATTGAAGGAGCACAGAAGGATCTCATTGATTTGGTGTTTAGCTTTGTTAAAGACACTTTTCAGGTGTGCATTGACTTTAAGAATAGTAGCTTTGTTTTCTTGATTTAATGGATGAGTTTAGTGATTTCTATAGCCTAAATCATTCATGAATTTTCTTCCACAAGGAAAGCAATGACCATGGCCATGCTGAAGCCTATAATGCTTTGAGCAAAATTTTGGAGGCATGTTTGTGTGGTATCTCCATTCAAGATATATTCTTACTGGAAGTGATAGTTTTTCTGTCATTTCTATTATGCAGGTGCATCCCTGGTTTTGTTCATCTCAATATTCGCAGTTGATTGATTTACTAATTGGTGTAAGGACTCCATCTGATATTGCAACTCTGAGAAGCCGCTTTGCCTGTTTCCATGTTCTGATAGTTCATGCATTAAAGGTCAGAATGTTTCTTGTGGCAATGCAGTACTTGTTTTCTTTTGTATGTTTGGTGTCTACTATTTTTGTGAAAAAAGTGCAGAATTTTATGTCCATTTTTAGTGTATATATCACGTTTTGACGTAAATAGAAGCCATTTCTTGTTCTTTTCGTAAACTGAATATGAGCTATGTCCTGGGCTGGTTGTCTTGGAATAAGAGTGCAATGAGCCTTTAAGAAATGTCTTAATCCTGTGTTGTGAAAACAGCTCAAGATTAGTCCCACTGAAAAGCAAAGTATACAACATTTATTCAAGAAGAAATTGCATTTCTTCTTCACAATAAATTTCTCCTCGTGTTTCATGGTTTTATATTCTTGATGTGCTAGAACAGTTATTTTAGCAGTTCTTTGAGTTGGGCTTTTGTTCTATTTCTGTTGCCTAGATTGTATGCTGCAGGTGAGCAGCTATATCACAATCCTTAAATTAAATAATATTCCATTTTTTGTTCTGGCCCCACAATATATTCGCATGGCCTCCTGATGCGGGAGCATCCAACGTAGCTCCATCCACCAACTCGGAACCATCGATGTTTATCCAAGCCAAGAGAGAAATTGGGCATTATGTGCTTCGATGGATCATTTTCAATGAATAATATCAATTACTTATCGGTACTTTGTGGTATATCGATAACTATCAATGGGAGACCATTCTAAATGTCTTGAATGACTAGTTGATGAAGTTTCAGAAGGATTATTTTCTGGTCAAGGGAGGAGCTCGAATTTGAAGGTTCAAGAATGCGGAAGGCCGAAGATTAAAGGCTTTTAATTCCTGTGTTAATAAGGCTTTTATTATGTTATTATGTGTCTTTATTGTTATGCAGTCCAAGAGTCGAAGGTTTCGGTTTCTAGGCTATTAAGTTCTGTTTTTAATATGTATTAAGGTGTCAGTTTCTAGGCTATTAAGGTCTGTTTTTAATATGTATTAAGGTGTCAGTTTCTAGGCTATTAAGGTCCGTTTTTAATATGTATTAACACTAAAACCCTCCTATAAAGAGGGAAAACTATCCAATGTAAGGGACACGAATTTTATGAATGAGAATTGTGAGATTTCCTCAACTTGAGTGAATTCCTTTGGAGAGCGGATAAGTCCTTTCGGTGTCTTTATCCTTGGAGCGTAGATCACTCCTTGGTGGTGAACCAAGAAGCCCTTTATCCTTGGCTGGTGGAATCTTTAGGCCTTGGTGGTGAGCTTCTCCTATCCCGAAGTCCTTTATCCTTGGCTGGTGGAAGCTTTAGGCCTTGGTGGTGAACTTCGTAGATCTCGGTCCTCATCCTTGGTTGGTGGCGCTGCCTTTATACCTTGGAAGGAGATTGTTTTTATCTATTCTTATTCCTTTCCATTTCTTCCCCGTATACACTACTCCATATACTTAACCACAACAATCCCCTCTAAAAAAATCTCTGTTCTTGAATCACTCAACCCATCACACATCACCTCCTACTTGGGCAATTCCCTCCATCTCGAAGGAATTTCTTAAAATGTTTCATGGATCTCGTTCAGTTGAAGTTTGCCTTTGGAAATTTGACATTAGGACTTGATCTAAGAGCAGGCCTTTCCCTTCCTAGAGGAAATTCGAATTTCACCCTCACAGCAGGTGTAACGTCTGTATAATGTGCCTATATCTGTGAATATGAAGACTCTTAAAACTTTTTTCACTTTTCCAAACTCCTAAATGTATATGGATGGCTAACAGCTTCTTGTACAGAGCTAAGCATGGAGTATTTCATCACCCTTTTGTTTTTTATTGAACTTTGTGGAAATTAAAAAAATTAAAACTGATTATATAAGTGGTATTTCGCTTAAAGAACCTAACAGATCAGTTTTTGTCAATCTCACAATTTTTTAAATTTCTGATAACCTGATCCTACTATCATCATTCACCCATCTTCCCTTAATTCGTTAAAATAATATTGAATGTCATGAATGGCTTTTCCGCTTTTAAGGCCAAAAACTTCTTTTTTCTTTTGGGTCGTGTCTCAACATGGAAGGAATCATATATGTACTTCTTGCAAACGGATTCTTAAGCTTTTGGTTATGGTGTATTTGCAATTGTAGCTCAAAATTAAGTAATATAAGCACCTCTATTGTTGATGGCATATGCTATTCTATTTGACATGTCAAGTTGATTCTTCATGCAGATAAACTCTGTGGAGGGGCAGCAGGAGGAGGAGGAGGAGGAGAAAGAAGATTCAAAAGCTTTTTTCATCCTCAATGAGATTATACTTGTCTTAAAGGATGTAAGAACCTCCTTTACAGTGTGGGGGTGATGATCTACTTTCAGCACTAATCACTGTTGTGACATGAAATTTGCAGGCTAAGGAGGAATCTAGGAAGGAAGCTTATGATGTTCTCATCAACATAAGTTCCAGCTTGAGAAGCATTTCGCCTGTTAGTTCAGTTGCACCTTGTCAGAAACTGATTAACATAGTACGGTATTCCTCATTATGGGACTTATTTGTGTAGCTTTGGTGGAAATTACTGCTTATATTTTAAGACATGTTTGATACTACATACATTCTAGAACATCAGGAACATGCAAGGAAAACAAAAATAGAACTTTAAAAGAATGGGTACATGAGGCATAGGCAGTTGAAAGTAACAACAATGGAAGAGGTTGAAGCAGATCCTTCTATCTTGTCTGACGTACGTATTTTACAATGGTAGATCCTATGTAAGTTGTCATCTGGAGGGGCTTTTGTGTTGTAAATAATTGGTTTCTGCTCTGCCTCACGTAACATCCATAGATGGGGGGAAAAGTTGAAGGAGAATGTAGTTTATTTAAATTCCTCTTCTTTGGCCATGTTGTTGTTCCTGCAAAATTGGGAAACAGTGGACTGAAGTCCTCATGGTCTTGTGTATACTGCTTCCTGGTATTGGTTAAAATCTTTATAAGTATGTGCATTGTATTTGAAGATTGTAAGCCTGTATGGCTACGAATTGATTCAGAGGCCTCAAAACATATTTCTCTTCTAAAAGAATAAAGCTAGTTTCATGGCTGCAGTATGGTTGAGTCACTGCATATTCCTTCATTTATTCATGTCTAGCTGCTTCTGCCAAGGGATTAGGCTTTGCAGGTGCAGCCAGAGGAGAAGATGATTAATGCCCTCTAACCAGTAGAAAAATGAAGAACCGAAATACAAGTGGCAAAATTTAAAATCATGTGGTCTGTATCTTGTGGATGCCTTGTTGGCCCCTAAGCCTATTCAATCGAAATTTTGCATTTGTTTCATCCGATGAAAAATTGAGAAATTTTAAGAAGCCAAATTGGTTAATCAAGGGGTAGTGGAGTGCCTTTCTCATGTGTTATTATTAAAGCTTGGGTTCCTCGTGTAAATGGTTGCCGAAAGAAGTTTTATATGCACTGCACAGATGAACACTTTAAGTGCCTTGTGAACATCAGGGAATTTTATTTGCTTACAGGACTTTCTGTCAGATGATCGGGAGAGCATACTTATGTAGAAATTGTCTAACCTAATCTGCAATTTTCCTTTCTGCTTGTAGTTCTTAACAGTGATTTATTACTGGACAATTGCAATTCTCGGGATTGTAATTTTATTCAAGTAATAGTGTTTTGATTCTAAATAACGTGCTTTCAGATAGTGGGCTATCTTTCTGGTTCATCACCTCAAATTACAAGTGGAGCTGTTTCTGCATTGTCCGTACTAGTTTACAAGGATACAGATATCTGTCTATCAATTCCTGATCTTATTCCTTCTGTTCTTTCTCTGCTACAAAGCAAAGCAGTGGAAGTGATAAAAGTGAGTATACCATTACTAAAGTAGATTCTTGCCCCAATTGGCATGGCTTGAGAGTTACTTTGTACACATTTTGCAGGCTGTTTTAGGTTTTGTGAAAGTAGTAGTGTCTTGTTTACGAAATGAAGACCTTCAGAGTTTACTTTCAGACATTGTTGATGGTGTTATTTCATGGTCATCTGTCTCCAGGCATCACTTCAGATCAAAGGCATGTGAAATTTACTGGGAGTTTGCTGAGTTTTTTTGTGATAATTCCATGCACACATCCTTCCAAGGAGATTGAAGAACAAAGATGTCAGGGGACGAGGATACAAAAGGAGATTGAAGAACAAAGATGGCTCCCCCCACTCAGGAGAATATGAAACTTCTCTTACTGCTGATGGCAGATTAGAAGGTTCTAAAAAGAATGGTGATTTGGCTGCAGGGAAATTTTCTAAGATTCAATCCAACGAATCTGGAAAGAAAAGGAAGAGGACCTTTCACAAACTTAAAAGCGGGGAAAAGAGAAAGATGGAACTAAAAGGTAGCATGAGCATGGAAACCTCAATGAGAAATCATGAAGCATCCAGAGCACGCAATGGCAATAATGCTGTGCAGAAAAAACAGAAGAAATAAGTAGGAAGGATCTTAAAGTTATGATGATTTTGTTTATCCTGGGCGCCTCAAAAGTTGGGCATTCGAGGACAGGTACACTTTCTTGGCTTTTACATATTTGGCCCTTTCGGTTTTGGGGGAAAAGAGAGATCTGAATATTCCACCTGGGTCTGCTTCACATCCATGGATTAGATTTGGAGGTCATGGGTATGATAAGCTCGGTGTCCAAATGTTTGGTGCGCCAAAAGGGGACACAGAGGCTATTCAAAGACAGTTTACACTTTACCTACCATTTTTTTTTTATCTTTTTGTAAATGAGTGCAAGCTATATCTGACTCTTGTACAAACCTTGAATTGCTTAATCTTTATTTTCAATATAAGTTGTAACTCATTGCGTGACATATGTTTTGCTTGTAATCAATGTACTTTATTATCCACTACATCGAATCTCGCAGTAGCTTGCAGCAGAGAGAGAGAGAGAGAGAGAGGTACTAGATGGGCCGTCTGTCCAATGCCGTATGTCCAAATTTTGTGCTTTGTAAGAGGTTTATAATCTACATTAATTACAAAGAGGAAGGGGTGGACCTCAGGCCAAGCATTAGGTCTAAATTTTGTCACGTTACGTATACCAATATCAAATTAGTCATAACATTGAAGTGAAAAAGGTGAATTGCATGTAGAACTATGCATTATTTACATAACCATGGTGCATTAGTTGCCGATAAAGTAAGTATGTTCTGGAAACATAAGGGATGCTAGCTGCAATTTGGCACCGAAATCATCTGTCAAGACACCATGAGTAACACTTGTGACGACAACCGTAACTGGGGCGCTATTCTCTTCTTGAAACAGAAGCACAGCTACATCCCACCACTTGGAATGATCCAGTGATATGCCGAAAGTTGTTTTGAGGATCATCTCGCCTTTCAGTTGTGGTTCTCCTGGCTCTGCTGAATCAAACTCAAGACCGGTCATGACATTCTTGTATTGACCCTGCAAGGTGTGTGAATGATTTGTATGAATGACTTGTAATTCATGAGATATTTGGGAGAACTCGAAGTCACTGATCCAAATCATATGCTTGTATTGTTGACTGCCATGGCTAGTCGCAGAACTATTTCTGGGAAGCCTTAATTGTCTGAAGCTCTAGCTTGAGTAAAGAGACGGAGTGAAACATGTGGTGAAGCCTGGTGGTGTTTTGATCAATCTATGAAAGAGACTGATAACAGAATTTTCATAGTATTACATTATCACATTGGTTAACCTAACCTCTAGCATATGGAAGAGCGGGTCAACAATCCGAAAAGGAAGAAGGGAGTGGCGGAACTGTCAGACCATTCAACCCATTTCTTCACATCAAAATAAAAGACATCTTACTTAATTTCTGTTGTTTTGAGATTTCCTTGTCATAAATGTACCTCAGGCGGAAGATGAGAATTTTAACTTCATTGAGTTCAAATATGCAATGCAAGAAGTAGCGCATGCTCCTGGTTTTGTTTTACTAGGCAAACGATATTATTGAAACTGAAGATAAATGTCTTCCATGTCATGGCTCTATGCATAACTATGCTGATAAATTTTCAAGCTTGATTTCGGAAAAATAGCTAATCACTGTATACTAACTACCTGAACTACCCACTTGGCAAAACTGATGTAGGACATGGGGTACCGCCAAAAGAACTTGGGAAGATCAGCAAGAAGTCTAAAGATCTGTGATGCCATCATCATTAGAACTTGAATCCACAAAAATTAGCTATGAACGACAACGTAATTTATAAGGATTACAGGAAGGGAAGTTTAAGAGAGAAAATTTGCTTACGTTGACACTAATTCCAGTTACTACAGCCATCGAGGCGTTGGGGACAAATGAGTTCACAACCATCATGCAACTCTCAATAATGGTGGTGCAGCAGAAGAAGTTAATGCAGAAATAACCATAGTGAGAGAATCCTGGATGAAGCTTCACCATGTAGAATATTGTTGCTCCTGAAAAAAGAGAATTCGCCACCGAGAAAGGGAGCAAAGAAAGGAAATTCGCAAGCACAAACAGGGTCTCACCATAATGCCCATTGAGTCTCTCGGCATAAAATACCTAAGATAGACAAGAAAAGGATGTCATACGTTGCCGAGATTTCTCCTTTTTTATGTAATTAATGTATATTCTTACTTTGATGATGAGATCGATTCCATATGAATAATCTTAAGCATCCCTCAAAAAAACTTAGTTGATTTAGTTTTAATCTCTCCAATTGATTGGGCAATACTCACATTCCTCTGTGACTATGAGTTGGAGTAGGCCATCAACTAAAAGTTCTTTAGTTAGATTTGTGTTATTTACAGCGTCTTAGGCTTCAACATGCAACTTCACACCTATCATGGTGGAGCTTGTCTGTCCTGCAGAGGAAACTTAGTTCTAGTCCTAGCAACAGATCATTATATACTAGCTGAAAATCGATCAGCCTTGATGCTTTGCTATACCTTCAGTTCTTCATTGAAGAAAGGGACACCACCACAAGACAAACATACCATGGGGCCGAAGAGGAATGAAACAAACTTTCCTCTGTTGATAATTGCCCCATTGTCGTATCCAATGTCAAAATATAGAGTTCCAGCACTTATTGATGATAAAATGTAGAGCATGATCCTCAACCAGGAGTATCCAATGTCCCTATACATGTTGATGAAGGACCGATGAGTCAAAACCCTGAGCTGCTTCCACTTGCTGGAATTAGTATTCTTATTCAACTGGCAGACCTGATAATCCTTCAGCATTCAACAGAAGAGATTCAATTTTGAAAACAACAGTTCTGGAAATTGCTACTTCAATATAGATGTAACTCCATTAGTTTCAAAAATCACAGTTGGAGACGTTCATTAACTATGGTAAGCAGGAAAGACAGGAAAAATGACTGCATAAGCATTATCTTGATTTTATTTCTTCTGAGTTGGAGTGCTTACAGTAGCTGCAATTTCTTGCATTTTTTTCCTAACTTTGCATGAATACTTTGAGGATTTGTAACTTTGGATGAGTGTGGCCTTAATCTTTGCTGTTTTCATGTTCATTGAAAAACCAGATGATGCTGGAGTTTGCTGCAAGATAAAATAGCAAGCCCTGATAATTATATTCGGAAGTCACTTTACATTTCACAAGAACTGATGCAGAGTATAGAAGTGCTTGATTTAAAACTCAACATAGTTTCTATGAGAAAGCAATAGTAGCAGTTACAGAATCGAAGTCCAAGCTAATGCACCACAGAAAGTGATCAGCGGGATTTCTCCTCCTCAGACAAGCAAATCCAGCATCTGCAAAGAATTGCACCAGGACTTAAAATTACATTATCTTGCTTCTGCGCAGCAAAAATGTCTGAGTAAGAATGAAGTGTTGACTCTTTATTACCTCAATGGCCATTTTGGCTTCTCCTAGAAACACAGTTTCTATACTCGATAGAAGGAGTAAATCATCAAAAAGATCGAAAACTTCACTGCTGGGCTGGTGGATTGAGCAAATAACTATTCTTTCTTCATCTGCAATATATCTTAGAGCTCTTGCCATGAAAAAAGCCGAGGCACTGTCTAAGCCTGTTGTAGGCTCATCAAGGAGCAAGATCAGTGGGTCTGTCACCATTTCAAGACTGATGCTGAGTCTTTTCTTTTCTCCACTGCTTATGCCCCTCAAGTGCCAGTTACCAATCTTGTTCTTTGCGCAGTCTCCAAGTCCCATCTCCTTTATGTTTGCTTCTACCACCTCATCGATCTTGGCTTTCGTCATTTCAGAAGGAAGCCTCAGATGAGCTGTGTAAGCTATTGTCTCTTTGACAGTGAGAGTTCCAAGAAAAGATTTTCTTGGGTCACATAGAACTGAAAAAATACCAAAATGAGAAGATTTAAGTAGGGGTGAGTAGTCCCAATTCCACTTGAAATCTAGAACCTACCCATTAAAATAGGTTCCCCATTTTTTTAAACATAAAACTCATCTTGTATACTGTGGAACCTGTAACTTGTCTTGTCATAGGTTCTAAGATTGGTTTTATGGTCTAACATGTTCTTTTTCGTTTCTTTTTTTTTTTTTTTTTTTGCAGTTTTAGTGAAGCAAAATGATAGTGAATGCAAAAGCAAAAATGACAGTTTTTCATTTGTCAATAGAAATAATATAAAAGATGAACGTTAAAATAAAATAAACAATAAAAAGTTCAAAACACATAACATGAAACCTAAGTTATTGAGTTTTAGTCATCAATCATCCGCATCCCTCACATGTAATGAAAGTCATTGCCTCACATCCTTCCACCTCCATTGACATGTGATATACGTCAATTTCACACATACACATGAATAATAGAATATAAGTAGAAGGTGTTATAATTAAACCAAGTGAGAAATTAAATTCTAGATTATCGACGTACATGTTAACATGTGATAACATAAGCTTTGGCCAATATCCGTGAAGATCATGACCAAACTAATCACCATATTTACGGTCTTATAGAGCAAAAGGTCCATGGATTCCAATTTTGTTTTAATGGGCACAACAAAAGTACCTTGAATATATTGAATGCCATGTGAAATTTTGTGATGGTATGATACTCGCCATTGCATATTCCCACTAGATAATGCTATGTAGGGTAATTTATTCAGTCTGTGAACAACATAGAATGATATGAATTACAACAAGACACAATTGTTATATGTTTGTTTTCAGGAAATGAAACTAGAATAGATCTAATGGTCTTGGAAAATTAGTGCAATATTTGACATTATTGCCGCTTTATCCAGTTGCTAATATTTGAAAACCTTTTATGTTAAGTCTCGGTCTAATTCCTTTATTAGAACTTTATAAGTGACTATTAGTAGAGAATTATAACTCTTCCTAGGAGTAACCCTTATTTCAACTACTAACGACCTCATGCACATTGATTGTTATTGATTGCAAGAAAAATTAATATAAACCCCTCTATAAGCACATCTAAGTTCTTATTAGCAAAAAGTAAAAGCCTCTCTTTAGGGTTTTCTCGATTCCCCTAGTTATCTGTTTGATTCTCAGTTCCTAGTTCCCTCAAGAACCATCGATTCCTAAAAAAAAGGAATCGGACTAGGGTGCATTGGAACCTAGAACCAAATTAGTGATCGGTCCAGTTCTCTAATTCCCAATTCAATCTTAAAATTATTCTCACATCTAAATGCAAGCATGGGACCCCAATTGAAATATCAATCGTTAGATAGACATTTATATGTCAGTTTACAAGCTCAAATTTCGTAAAGGAGAAACATGGCCCAACTAGCCAATTTTTTTAACTCTTTTTTTTTTTTTTGCCAAATTTTGATTATAAGAATTTTGTCCAGTCATACACATAAACCACTAGATTGAATTAGAGGAAGTTGAAAATATGATTTAATCTTTTGAAGGCTAAAGGAATGCTTCATGAAACAAAATTGACTGAAGAGTGGCCTAGTGATGCGCCATTTTAGAGGTCACTGGTCAGAGTAGTATGCCAAACCGAAACTATTGCCAGGATTGAGCTGATGGAAGCAATCTTGTTTTTCCAATGATGATTGTTGACATATAAATTTTGGCGACCCGTTTGATCATTTATTGCATTAAAAATCATGGGTTAATTTTATGCATGAAAAAAAAAACATTAATTGCATAGCATATAGATTTGATTTATGTGCATTTATTTTGCATTTTTTACATTTATTGGACCAGTGGCAGATAGGTTCGAATTGATGGTTCATAACTTTTAATTTGATGAGTTGGGTTAAGCCCATGAAGAGAGCAAATCAACCTAAGCCCGTATTCTTGGAGAGATTTTACCGATTTATTCGTGCGAGATTTCAAATTTAAGAAGAATTTTCTTGCAATCCTGAATTGTATCAAGAATAAATATTGCGTTTGAAAAGTAAATATTGCGTTCGGAAAAAGAAATTTTCGTGGATATGGATTTGGAAAAATTAATACCCTAACTCGTGGCTTATAAATAGGTTAAATGCTAGGGGACCACACACATTGAATATATAGCTGCACAAGGGGCTTCTTCTCGATTTCTAGGCGAAAATTGAACAAAAGGCCAAAAAAAATTCGCTCTTTGGGCAGAAGGTTACCTTTCTTCGATGGTTTTGGGGAAAAGGAAAAAGAGAGGTCTTCGTTCTGAAAAAAATATTAGGTATGTCTTATGCTCCAGCGTGGCAAACAAGAAGGCGATGGGAGTGCGACACGTGTCCTCGTGGGACCCATAAAGTCAGGCGTCTGCTCTCGATTCAGCGCTTCTTCCTCTCTCCTCTAACTCTTGTTTCGGCTGGTAGCTCGGCTCGGTTGGCAGAAGAAATGACGTCCTCTCCTCCTGGCCTGCACGCTCTCTCTCCTGTCAGAGCATTTATTGCAGAAACTTTTCTCTTTCCTTCGTTTGAGAAAGAAAATGGTCGTTCGTTCCTCTGTCCCTCTCCATTTCTTTGCTTTCAAATTTTTGAATCTGAAATTCTCTCTCCACGCTCATTGTTGCTTCGCCGTGCATCAAGTGGCCGTTCTCCTGCCATTGCCGACGAACCACATTACGGCCGCCGCTACTCCGGTGCTCACTCGCTTCTCTCTTCGGGCTCGTTGCTACTCCGTCATTCGTTTCGGCGTTCCCGGGATCATAGATGCAGCACGCGGAGGAGAAGCAAGTCTCTTCGAGCTCCCCTCAACGTCGGCGAGCGTCGCCCGCCGAGCGAGACCCCCACACACAGAAGGCTCGGAGGCGAGGTTGCTGGAGAAGCTGGTGCCGTACGCTGCCAGCTTGGTGTTGAGCCGCCTCGTCGTGTTTGGCACTCCTCCGCCTCCCTCTCGCAACGTCCCCTCTGCTCTCTCTCTCCCCCCTCTGCGAAGGCGTGCCTCTCTTCCAGCGAAATGTGACGCCGACGGCCCTCCACCTCCGCCGGTTGACTCCGTCGCCCTCGACTCCGACTCCGACGCCGACGCCGACGCCGCCTCCTCCCCTGAACCCGACTCTGACACCGACACCCCTTCGCTGGTTGCCTCCGTCGGCATCGGAGTCCGTCGCCCCCGACTCCGATGCCGACGCCGACGCCAACGCCCCTTCGCCAAGTCCATGCATCGCAGAAAATGGTGATGCCGATCCAACATTACTTATTCAATTATTTCCTTTTGCTGATGATGGGGAAATTCTCATCTTGGACGATAAGGAGTCCATAGTATTCTCATAGTACTGTTGCATCATCCGTAACCATAGCATAATGATTTAGTTTCTCGATGTCTGCATTTAATATCCAAAGCTATAGCAAATTAATGAGGATAGTAACAAGATATCAGAGAATGTAGGAGGGAGGAAATATCTGATATACTACACAAATTGCACCAAAATTAAGCAATAATGTCTGGGTAACAAGATTGGAAGCTTTCAATCAGAGCAAGAGTGAAATCACATGGAGTTTTAGATTTGAGGATGACATCTCCTTCAACCATTCCTGCGTTAAATCTATTTGACATTGCATTCGGATTTGCATTTTTGTGCCTATGTACTTCGTTGTAAGTTTTTTCGTTTTGATATTCAATGGTAGGATGGGAGAAGGCTGAAAATGAAGTCTTGGTGCTAAAGAAACAACTAGAGGCTGCAACACAAAGGAACTAGACGCTAGAAGATCAAATCAGTCATCTTGATGGAGCACTTAAGGAATGTGTGAGGCAGCTCAGACAGGTGAGGGAAGAGCAAGAGCAGAAGATCCAAGAAGCTGTGCTCAAGAAAACTCATGAGTGGGAATCAACAAATGCTGAGCTTGAGACTAAGCTTTCCAATGTCCATGCCCAGCTTCAAGCAGCCAAGAGTGAAGCTTCTTCAGTTATGTGTTTTGATCTCACCCCTAAGCTTGATGCTGCTGAAAAAGAGAATGTGGCCCTCAAAGCCAAAGTCCTTTCTATGTTGGAGGAGCTAGAACTTAGGATTATTGAGCGTAATTTGAGCACCCAAGCAGCAGAAACAGCCAGCAAACAGCATTTAGAGAGCATAAAGAGGTAGCTAGGCTGGAAGCCAAATACCGTAGACTCAGAGCCATGTCTCGGAAAGCAAGTGTGACAAATGATCTTAAGTCTTTCTCTGCATCATCGGTTTGTGTAGAGTCCTTCGCTGATAGCCAATCAGATGTAGGGGATTGGCTGCTAGCAGTTGAGAATGACGTGCAGAAAGCGAGTTGCTTGGAGCCAAGTGATTGTGAGCTGTGCCACTCTGAGTCATGGGCATCTGCTCTAATAACTGAACTCAACCATTTTAAGAAAGAGAAATCCTTCGGAAAGAATCTCATGGTCTCTTCAGGAGAACTTGATTTAATGGATGATTTTCTGGAGATGGAAAGGCTTGCAGCTTTACCAGACGCAGAAAGTGGAAGCTGCAGCCATGGAATGGGGCCTGCTCTGGATCAAAACAGATCTGATGAAGTCACTCTCAAATCTAAGCTTGAAGCCATGATCAATAGAACGACAGAGCTGGAGGAGGAATTAGAGAAGAAGGAAGAAGAAAAGGAGAAGCTAGACATGGCTCTAAGTCAATGTCAAAAGCAACTTGAAACGTCATGGAGTCAGCTCAATGAGGTTGAGATGAGATTGACAGAACTCAACAACATGTTGTCCGCAGCACAAAAATCGAAGCAAGCTGCAGAGGAGGAAGCAAGGATTACCCATGAGAGTATGGAAGTAACAAAGTCAAGACTGATGGATGTTGAAGAGGAGATGAAAAACTTGCTCCTTAATGTCAAATTACTACAAGAAGAGGTTGAAAGAGAGCGTGCTTTGTCTGCTGAAAATGAGGCAAAATGTCGGGAGCTGAAGGATGAAAATCTAACTATGAAAAGGGATGCCAAACTGCAGCATGAGATTGAGCTTCAGCGTGTGGCTGTCTCTGATGAACAGCTAAAAGTAAAGCAGGTTAGTTCTCTATGGCTTGTGAATGTTAGTCTATATCTAATGGAAAGCATGATAACATGAGTAAATTATTGAGATGGTATTGCTCCTTTTACATAATTTATCAAGTTTGCCAACAAACCCACTACTACATTTTGAGTGGCAATGTTACAGTTGCATGTGGAGTGAGTTCCATCTGCATGAGAAAAGAGAGATGCCTCTCTTGGTACATTCACATCTTGTGTCTAGACATCTGATTTGGGTGCTTTTTTATGAGATATGACTTCAATCTCCCAGGTGAATAGTTATTTATTTATAGCCATCTCAAGGAAGATGAAATGATTATTTTCCAGTAACGCAGCATGGTTTTGATCTTCATATTGACATATAGCTATGTTAGAAACAGGATGGCTGCATCAGCATCTTGTACTTTATTAGTACAAACTGTATGATTGGGGCACAATCTAAACAAATCTCAAATTTAATGTAGCATTGAAGACATTCAGAGGTTAATATAGAATTTCAAAGCACTCGACCTTTGATGTAACGTAATTTTCGAGCTTAAAAAGCACTTACAGTGCTGCGATGGGGTGCTTCTAAACTAACTTAACCAGAAAATGCTCACGCTAGGTTAACTTTTCTTCTTCTTTTTTTCTGTGGGTTGGGGTGCTTTGAGCAACACTGTGCTTGCTGACGCCATCAACCATCTGATAGGATCAACTTACCAATGTTTATTCATGCTAAATGGGCGATCATGACTTAGTCTGAATTTAGTTTCCTTCTTAAGTTCTCATTTAGTTTTGTTATGTAAAACAGGAGCAAGAGCTAGCAGTCGCTGCTAGCCGGTTTGCAGAGTGCCAGAAGACTATTTCATCTCTCGCTCAGCAATTAAAATCTTCGCCGGTTCCGATCCAATGTGCAATCACATTGATGAAGGATTACTAAGCCCTGAAAACGAGCTGCACCATTTAAACAGCCCACCGGTCCTCATTTCTGCTGAACAAAGAAGAAATGATCATGGTTTAAGAATTTGCTTATTCAACTAGCTGAGGCAAGAAGATGAAATGAGTGAGGTGAGATAGGAAGAGTGTCTACTTTGATTTTTTGCCTTGTGAATAAACAACCACCATTGTAAATGCATTCATGACATCTCCAAAACCCACACTCGTGAATCTCAAGTATAGCGGTGCATAGTCAGATTTTTGAATGATATAAGGTTTAAATTCCTTTATAGCATGTGGATGTCCAGATTGCTTAAAGCTGCCAATTGTCTTGTTTGGTGTTAGTGAGTTGTAGTAGAGGTCGTAAGCTCATCTTGGCCCTCGGCAATCCCATGGCAGGCCACCTAGAAGATTGCACATGCCCCAACTTTCTCCGCCAAGCAAAATAATTAGCGACTTTTGTGACCATTTTAGTTTGATTTTTTATTTTATTTTCTTAGGAAAAACCTTTAGCTAGACCGTTTGGCAACTTGGCATCCAGTTTTTCCACTAGATCAAATCAGAAGTGGAAAATAAAATGAAAAGGAGTTGCGTAGGAACAATGCGAAAACTAAACGGAAAAACAGTTTATCCTCTGAAACTTGCCATCCATATAGCTCTACATCCAGCAATTT
Organism: Eucalyptus polyanthemos subsp. polyanthemos; assembly: GCA_017140185.1. Lineage (NCBI taxonomy): Eukaryota > Viridiplantae > Streptophyta > Magnoliopsida > Myrtales > Myrtaceae > Eucalyptus > Eucalyptus polyanthemos. The sequence continues at coordinate 24,217,917 of CM029467.1, read as the reverse complement.
ATGTAGTTTTACTTGTCCTTTGCTTTCACAATATCAAGTCCTTTTGGTGATTTTTCAATTGTGAGAAGTTCATAAACCATTTCATTTTGCCCAAAGACACCATATGTACCGGCAAAATGTGGATGGAACTGAATTTCATTTGGAAAAGAAGCACGGCCAACCAACTCTTTCTAACTTTTTTTATATTATAATCTAGTAGGTCCAACATCTTGTCTCTGACATTAATTTTTCACAATTTTCAAGTATGTCTATTGTCATTTATCCTGGTGATGTTGTGTAACAGTTAATCTATCAATCTACTTTCATATTTCAATGGTATGTAAATCTCTATTCCCTCTAAAAACGAGTAGGTCTCAATTTCCTTTTATCTTCACCAGTCGTATGATATGCCATCCAACACAACCCAGCTATTGGCTTGCTCGATCGTATTGTTCGGGGAAACTTGAGCATCGATACATCAACCCCTAATGCCTGACTCGTGGCAGCAATTTCATTTAGTTGCGCAAAACCAAAGGCTTCCTCTTTTTGTCTCGTCGATGAATGTTCTCCATGAAGATCATCGCACGGTGTACACATCTTTCATAACCAATGTACCATTCTTAATCATACTGCTACAAGTTTGAACCAATACAAGTAATAGAAATCTTAGTCCTCGCTTCATATCAAATTGCTCCAGCTGATTCTAGTATTAGGTTGAAGCAGGAAGTTTACGTAGATTTGCTGGCCCACTCATTCACCTCTACCCTCTTCATATGATTCATTTCTATGTGTTTCTATGTAGCCGACAAAATATCAACAAATTATAGTCCATCCAAACAAACAAAACAGTACATGCATAGAGTATCGTGAATATATAACATGATGCTTCACATAATTCTGAAGTCTTGAAAACTATAACAGTGATAATTCATCTTCAATAGGAACTTCTAATTACATGTTATCTAGAAGTGGACTATCAGGCTGTAGACCTGCACAACTGGTGAGTTACCATTGTCAAATTCCTTTTCCTCCAAAATGGCCACAAAGCAAGGTAAAAACTGCCAATGGTTTAATTAAAAAAAGAAAAAGAAAAAGTAGAGCTTGGATGAAAAAATGATTTGCTAGCCCGCAAGAACTCTCGTAAGGGTGCTCTGAAGTGATGCGACTGAATCTATGGCAGACTTAGCAAGCCAACTCATTCCCACTTTAATTCAATGCTCATCCGTGGGCGATCTTATCAGATGTGCAAATTTTCTCGCTGCAAATGCAGAAATATATGGATTAACATCATTTTTTTTTCGAAGGACCAGTGTGACAGAAGTAAAGAAAAGAACCTGCATGTCCAACTGGACCTTCCAAAGTTAATCCATCAATGAAACTTGGTGAAATTGCAGCATCATTTCTTCCCAATGTCATCATCTCGCCCAAGTTTTGAAACCTGAAAATTATATTAACAGAATCATGCACCAGTCACATATCCAAAGCTTCTACCAGTATGATCTACAAAAAATAAAAGTTGCCACACACTAGTAGAGGTACCACAGAAGGATACTTAATGGTGTTTGTGATGGATAACAGTAAAGTGCTCCTTGTCACTGGGGGATGTCAACGTGCAACTGAAGCTAACTTGTTACCTCCACCCAAATTTAATAGAACCAGTCATTGGGGGAAGGAAGGTGAGATAAAGCTACAAGATGCATGTTGATCACAAGCAAGGGGACTGCATTGCAAATCGAGCAGATTGAACCATAAAAAATGTCCAGCACAAAAGGCACAAGTGAAATGAAAGACCTAAAGGCAGAAGAGGATGGTCATTGATTGCTGCCCACAGATTCCAACCAGTGGAATCCGCTTGCTGAAAAGCAACCTGGTAGGCCACGAAAGAAATGACTAAAATTGGCGAGGAGATAGCAAAACTAAGAAAGGTGCAGATGTTAAAGTTGCACTACAACATCATACTCCAATAGAGGAATTGCATTTCTTGCTTGTTTACCTGAGCGGTGGCTGGAAGAATCTTTCCATCTGAATCTCTTAATGCAGAAGAATCACCAAGGGCAAAAATGCGTGGGTGGCCCTTGACACGTAGAGTTTCATCAGTTTCTGTTTGACCATGGGCAGTCAAAGGAAGCTCATGCGGTTTATCCCAAGGTTCTAATTCGGGAAGTGAAGGCTTAGAGCCCACAATCCATAGGACCAAATCCGCCTCCAAAATTTGACTTCATAGTCCCCTTTGAGCAGGTTGAAGTTCCAATATAAATGTCTCAACATCATCTTCAGCCGCAAAGCCCTGAGTGGGTCCACTCTTTTTCTGCATTTCAGGATCTTCAGAGTTTCCACTGAAACAGAAAGAATCTTCAGCATTGCTGGACTTCCTTATATTGTGTACAAAGTAACCCAGAAGCAGCTCAACTTTCCTTGATGAAAGAACCTGGTATGAATAGCAAAAGCTGTACATCATGATCCACCTTCTGTAGTGTCATATCTTCATACCTCTAGATAAAAGTTCATATAGCATTGGCTTGAAAACAAACCGCTCAGATGGTCAACAAGGACCTACCACATTATCAAAGTGACACAATTTAATAAGATGGCTCAAGCTGAATAAGTAATTTGAACATTATACGCGGCATCAAATGACAACATACTGGTTTCAACAAAATTCGATAAGACAGTTTGTTATAGTCTAGAGGAGTGATCTTTGTTCAAATATGCAAGTTCTGCTTACGATTCCATTCCAGCAACAGGGATGTATCAATGTAGAACGCATACTAACTATACAAGGATCAAAGGAACTACCTGAGGTTTCTTGCTGTCAGGCCAGACAAGTCATTCCAGTCTCAAAGCAGTGTATAAACCCCCAAATCCACCACCTAATGTACACACCCTTGGTCTCGGCAAAGAAAGGTTTCTTCTGTAAAACTTAACAATAAGTACCTTGGGATTCATGTACAATAATTTCAAAAGAATATGAGGAAAATAAACATATTCAGGAGTGATGACAGAGAATAAAGCAAACACCTCCACCCACAAAACCATAGTGATTAGATTCAACTAAACTCTTCTCAGTTTCATCATCTCTTCTGCTTCTAACCAATCCATGATTAACCTCATTCCCAAGCCACAAGGCTCAAAGTTATAAATTATATCAAAGGCAAAGCCCAACCTTAAACACTGAGCTAGAATGAGACTGACTTTGGGCAGAGCCCAAGTGGCACATGGAACTGGTGGGAGGTATTGGAGTGGACTGATCCATTCACAGAAATCCACACCCAAACTGAGGATTTGACCCTAGTGTTTCAGCCAGGCATTGCCAATGATGACAGAAAATTTCGTCCAAGATGAGAATTTCCCCATCATCAGCAAAAGGAAATAACTGAATAAGTAATGTTGGGTCGGCATCACCATTTTCTGCGATGCATGGACTTGGCGAAGGGGCGTTGGCGTCGGCGTTGGCGTCGGCGTCGGAGTCGGGGGCGACGGACTCCGACGCCGACGGAGGCAACCGGCGAAGGGGCGTCGGCATCAGAGTCGGGTTCAAAGGAGGAGGCGGCGTCGGCGTCGGCGTCGGAGTCAGAGTCGAGGGCGACGGAGTCAACCGGCGGAGGTGGAGGGCCGTCGGCGTCGCGTTTCGCCGGAAGAGAGGCACGCCTTCGCAGAGGGGGGAGAGAGAGAGCAGAGAGGACGTCGCGAGAGGGAGGCGGAGGAGTGCCGAACACGACGGAGAAAATATTAGGTACGTGTTATGCTCCAGCGTGGCAAACAAGAAGGCAGTGGGGGTGCGACACGTGTCCACACGAGACTCACAATTTCAGGCGCCATTTTGAAAATTTTTCGGTAGTGTAGCTTCTGGAGAGAGGGTTTTCTGTCGCAGACTTCTTTGTAGGGGTGAGCATGGTCCGGGTTGGTCCGAGCCACCCCTTAACCCTAGGACCAACCCGTACAGTGTCAGTCCTCAATTTTTAGGACCGATGACCGACCCTATTGAGCCTGGGACCAAGGATTGGACCGACCCAATGGGTTCGGTCCAGTTCCAGGGTCAACCCGGATCGATCGATAATTTTTTTCGTCTTATTTTTATACTCCCTAAAAAAGCAAACCTATAAATTCAAATTACAGATCCATTGACAATGCGACATTATGCAACTAAATTATAAATACCAATACATATTTAGCAAATTTAAGATGACACAATAGAAATTTCATACTTGCTAATCGCTCATCGAGATATGGGACAAGATGGAAATTTCTTGTAATCATCTATCTTTAATATTTATAACATCATATGCAAAAGTGTTTTCCTGCATTTGATCATGTAGAGTCCACTCAACCAAAAAATGAGCTTCACACCACTTGACTAGCAAATCACCGTAGCAACTGCAATACTACTCTACTCTTCACAAACTTCTACCATTTGACATAAATTGAAAAGCAAAGTGCAGCTGAAATTTATTAGTAAAATACAATTAAACTATAAAAAGTTCAAAATACTTAATATAAATCATGAATATATAACTTCACATCTTGTTAATTCACTTGAACTTCTAAACACCTAAAAACAAAACAAACCACATATAATTAATACTCAACAAAAGTTTTAAATTGAAATTACTATTAGTATTATTGATAGAACATTTCCATATAATATAATATAACAGACACTTTACTTATGTTTGAATATATAAAAGAATTATTCATAATATAATATAATATATAGGGTTGGTCCAGGGTTGGACCGACCCAAAACTCTTAGGACCGAGGACCAACCCGCACAGTGTTGGTCCTGGAATTTCATGACCGAGGACCGACCCAGTCCCCTTGGGAACCGGACCAGGACCGGCAGGGTTGGGCCGGTCCAGGGTCGGTCTAGGGTCAACCCTAAACCGCTGCTCACCCCTACTTCTTTGTCTGCGCCCCTCTCTCTCTACCCACGCTCTCTCTCTCCCCGACGAACTCTCTCTCTCTGCCCTCCCTCTTTCCGATCGGCGAACCACCGCGAGCAACCGACCGGCGTGCGATCTCCCTCTCTTTCTCTCTGCCCTCTGGCGTGCGACCTCTCTCACTCTCTCCGCCCTCCCTCTTTCCGACCGGCGAACCACTGCGCCACCCCTCCGGCTCCGGATCTGGCCCCGACTCGTCCGTCCCCTGCTCTTTCTTTCCCCTTGCGTCTCTGTCTGCCCTCTCTCTCTTCGCGGCGAACCAGCGCGTGACCGGCGAACCAGCGCGCCCCCCCTCCGGCTCCAGATCCAGCACCGGTTTGTCCAGGTAATTTCTCGCTTTCTCTTTTCTCTCTTTCTCTCTGTCTGACGGGGTGACGGAAGGGATTTTATAGGAGTTTAGCGATGCCTGAAAAGTCATTAGTTATGTTGTTATCGCATGGGTACCAATTTGTACCGTAGGCAAAGCTTCCACTTGGTCCCAAAATTGCAAGTTTTCACTTTTTTTTTCCTGGTCATCATTCATTCTGCATAGTAGCGATAATTCATTTCCATGCCTATTTGGAAGCTAAACTCTAACACCCCTAGGTTGCCATTTTTGCATGTGAAGCTTCTTAGGAGCAATTTGAACTGGTGAAAATCTTAGAAGGGGGTAAGGTGTATATTAATTGGCGTTTTATGGGTAAGCAAGAAGGTGAAAGTACTAACCACTTGTTGCTACAGTCTAGTGTGACCAGAGAGCTTTGAGAGCTGCTACTATGTGTGGTGTTCAATAGGTCATGCCGTACTTGGTGAAAGAAGTTTAGGTTTTAGCAAAGGACTCACTTAGTTGATAAATAAGAGAACCTCTTGAAATGGAAACTTTGGGAGTGCTGTTGTAATCTAGTACTTTAATGTGAGTGTGCATTCTTTATTGGTCTGAGGTGTACATATATCATGTTGATGATGTAAAGTTAAGAGAGTTTGGACTGCCTATTGTTTTTGCTGTCATAAATATATGATACAACTAATATATTGCGTCTGTTGACTTTGTCCATCTCTTCTCTTTCTGTCAATCTGATATGCAGCACGTTATTCACGTGCATTCTTTATGATTTGCAGCATGTTATGCAATGCTTTTGCTGGTCTATATCAAGGATAATGTCCTATTCAGAATGTATTAGCTATATTTAAACGGCTTACGCCTGGAATCCATTTTCAGTATGTGCTGGTTATTTGTGGTGTTCAATAGGTCATGCTGTACTTGGTGAAAGAAGTTTAGGGTTTAGCAAAGGACTCACTTAGGTGAGAAATAAGAGAACCTCTTGAAATGGAAACTTTGGGAGTGCTTAACAAAGTGCTGTTGTAATCTAGTACTTTAATGTGAGTATGTAAAAGAGTTTAAGCAAACTCATAGGAGGGATGATGATATTGCCATTGTAAATGCTGGAATGCGTGTTTTTCTTGAGAAAAAAAGATGATGATCTGGTTGTTGCAGATGCATCAATCATTTATGGTGGAATGGCTTCTTTATCTATTGCTGCAAGGCAAACCAAAGAGTACCTGATTGGAAAGACTTGGAATCAGGAGCTTTTGCAAGGAGCTCTGGAAGTTTTGAGGAGTGACAATCATCAAGGAAGATGCTCCGGGTGGGATGGTTGAGTTTCAAAAGTCTCTTAACACTTAGTTTGTTTATTAAGTTTTTCCTCTGGGTTTCTCAAGAGATGGATGAGATGAGATCCATCAGGGAAGAGATACCATCATCATGTATATCTGCCATAAAACCATTTGAAAGACCATCTGCCGTTGGAAGTCAGGATTACGAAATTGTGAAGCAGGGGACTTCCGTGGGATCCCCTGAGATCCACCTTTCCTCAAGGCTACAGGTAACTGTACTACATCTGGGAATCTAACGCAGTGAGACTCTTGCATCTTTTGCGTGGTTGACATTGCGTATTTTCATTTGCATCATGGGACTTAGTGCTACTTTCCTCAAAACCAATTTTAGTTTCTGTGATTGCCATCAAATAAGGTATTCGGTTGCACCTTCCTTTCATCCAATAGTATGAATTCGTGGCCTACAAACATGTTGTAATAAAGATATACGCACGTAAGAATGCATGAAATGGCTGCATCCATTTCCCAAAATTGAGTTCACAAACTTTAGACTTCTATTTGCTTGCTACAATAAATTTAAATAAAGCCAGAATGTTCAGTTAGTCTTCGCTTCCCATATTGACGTGACCAATCTTTAACCGGTGACAGTTCTTGATGCTTATTCAACCCAAAATTCCAACTATTATTATTTTTTATTTTTTTATAACTTCACATTTGTTTGTCACCAGATAATATTTAAGTAAGCTCATGAAGGATGGCCATTTCTGATCTCAGGGGATTCTGTTTTGCATTCTTCAATGACTATTTGTAACTCTTCCTTATTTCCTTTTTCCTTCTTTGCAATTATGTTTTGTTTTCTAGGCAGGACATCTTTGTTTCTTTGTTTTGTGATTATCCTGCTGCAAATTCTCTGATGTATTTAGTACGCTAATATTGCACATGGTCCTGATTGATGTGCCTAAAAACTTTTGTGTCAATTGTTTAATTTGTGAGCAAGGTTTTTCATCTTACATTTTATATAGTTGTGCGATGAAGATGTCATCATGATGTGATCTGTAAATTTTTATTTCCTATTAGTTGCTTTTTTCCATATGCTGAGAACAACTGTTTCACATCCTTATCTGCTATTATTTCTTCAGGTCACAGTTGAGGTGGAATATGCTGATGACACACCCTTGCCGCCTGATGGTCTGAATGCCGCGTTAGTGCTAAGCTGAAAACCCCATGCCCTTATAATTTCAGTATATGCTTGAGGAGCGAAACCTTTTCCTGGCTGGCATATTTCTTGCAAAAGACATCTCAGGTTAAAACGAGATGGGGGTTATTATATCAGATGAGGAGGTATTCACTTCAGAATCTGTCACTTGAGTTGGCTAGGTATATCACAACAGTCAATCTTTGTATGTTGTACATGTGCTTGGGACTCCCCTGAACAAATCGAAACTTATGACTTAAACTGGGACCCTCATATTGAAAATTCAAGAGTTAACCACCAGACTAGGAAATGTTTTTACAGTTCTTCAACTCTTTTTTACCACTTTGTATGTTAAGTCTTCTTGTTTCCATATATTTGTCGCAGGTTATTGGGGTAGTTGTTGTTGATACATGAGAATGCGAAACTAGCTGCGAGAAAGGTTCATGTGGAGTATGAAGAACTTCTGGCTCTCTTTTCAATAGAAGATGCCATCAAAGCTAAAAGCTTTCATCCCAACACAGAGAGGTCTTTGTGAAAAGGTGACGTGGATCTCTGCTTTCAGTTGGGCGAATGTTACGAAGTAATACAGGGGGAGGTTCAAGTGGCAGGTCAGGAACATTTTTACTCGGAGACACATTGCACTCTCATATGGACAGTGGATGGCGGAAATGAAGTACACATGCTTTCCTCTACTCAAGTGAGTGAGGCCTTTGACCAACATTCTTTTTACTCTCTTTTACGTTGAATTTTTCTGCAGTCAGATTGAATTGCCAAACGTGGATAGCAACTTGCTTGATAACTGAAGTCAGTTGTAATGGGTTGCTGTGGGATTGGATTTAGCCATTCCTTAGTGTGGCTGTTTATATGATGAGTGTTTTGGACAGAATTGTTGCTTTGGACTCAGTTGCTAAGTTTGATTATGAGAGATTTATATGCATGTTTTAGTTACCCTTGTTCTTTTATAAGCAGAAAATGGATTCCAGGACTTGACTTTGTAAATAGTAACATGATAGTATTCTTCCTCTGCAGTGCCCCAGGCATCATCAGAAGACTGTTGCTCACGTGCTCGGCCAGCCACTCTCAAAAGTCGTCTGTAAAACCAAGAGAATTGGTGGTGGGTTTGGAGGAAAAGAAGCAAGGTTGGCGTTCCTTGCTACTGTAGCTTCTGTCCCATCATATCTCTTGAACAGACCAGTGAAAATCACGTTGGATAGGGACGTAGACATGAAGATAAGTGGGCAGCGCCATAGCAGCAAAACTGAAGAAAGAAAATTTTAGATTGAAAATGTTGATTGTGTTGTTTATAGTAATTTTAGCTTTAAAACTTGATATGTTATGAGATTTGGTAAACTTGGAAGATGTTGCTTGGGTTGTTCATGAGTTTTAGTTGTTTGTAAATGTATGTGTATTTTATTTGTACGATAAATAAAATGAACCTTTATGTTGACATATCATTAAATTTATTTTGCTGTTGCATATTTTCCAATGTCGCTAAAAAGATGTTGCTGAAGCTTATGAAAATTTCGACAAAATTCTTGTTTGAAATTATAAATGTTTGATTGAGGATTCTTAAATTCAAAATTAAATGTTTGATTGAAAATCCTTAACACCGTATATTCTAGATTTTGCAAAAACTAGCCTAAGGGCATATGAACCGCACACTAAACAAGATTGGTGATGCAAATTGAATAGAATCTTAATCTAGTTAGATAATTTTCACATTTTTCCTAATTCCGAATTTCATGAAAGATACAAAAAAATGTCTTAGAATAAACTAGTTCCATTCTCTAGGATAGATTGCATTTTTAGGAAAAAAAAAAATGTCATGTAAATGTCATATATGATTAGATTCATGAAATGCACGTCATTTAAAGATTGTTATTAGGTCCATTTAATTAGAAATTGCATATAATTAGAATTATGTCATTTAGTTATATTACATGATTTTCATTAAATAAGTAAAAAAAAAAATTGTGTGTTAATTAGAAATCATATCTAAGACTGTCGATGTGAATTTTAATCTAACATTGCAGATGTTTTCGTTGCCATGAGGTAAGTCTTACAATTTATTTATTACTTTATGAGTGTTAAATTGGTGGTTTGTGCATCCACACGATAATAAATTAAAATCAATTCAAACTGCTTGCTAAACATTTTTCAAAATAAAATAGAAAGGTATCGAAAGAGCGTTAGAGAAATTTAATGTAATTAAGTCCCCGTACCAAAAATTTCTAGTTCGTAGAGTGAAATAATCTTCATATTATTTTACTTAGGGATCTAATCGACCTACTGTAAACTGATTAGTAACGACTTCTAAATAAAATCTATCTGTATGGTAAGAATCTAAACATAAGTTGCAAATTGGTATGGACTTGGGAGAGCTCGAGTTAGGTCTAGGCTTAACAATCTATTAACCAAATCCTAGGTGGTTCACACCCAAAAATTTGGTCGCGACAATGATCTAAGAATTATTGGACTAAAGTTTCCTTTTAGTTAATCGAATAAATAGTTGGGGTTTTGTGGAAAACAAAAACTCTTTTGGGATAGATATGTCATGGAATACCACTTTGAAATTTTAATGATGGTAATCCTGAAAATAGAGAGAATTATCTTCCGCAAGAGTCAAGATACTCGTCTCATAATCTATTTTTACTTTGTTATATTAAATCTGGCCCAACAAATAATTTACAGCAAAAGCTAACTTTATGCCTGAGGACTTTGATATGCTTACTAGATCATTGTGGTTTAGGAACCCCTTCTTCCTCCCACTTAGGGAAATATTTCCCTCTTTTCTGACGTCAGAAGAAATCCGACTTGCTAAAAAGCAAAACATGGTAAGTAGTCAACTAAAGTGGCTACTAACCGGTTGAAACACGTATTTATTGGTGTATACGTACTTATGTAGTAAATGTAATTATGCACCTAAAATATGGAATGCGTAAGCCATAATTGCCTCTATCTACACTATTCTTGTCCCATATCAACTACAAGCAACCAAATAATCCCTTTAAATGGAAGTTGTCTTGTCAAGCCTTGGGATGAAGTGGACGGGTCGACCCTGATTCAGGAAAGTCTTTGGACCATGATTCGTAAAGGTGCTTTCATAAAGTGCGACTCCTTTTAAAGTGCATCAACTTTACCTTGAATCTCAATGTTGACTCAATTTCTTCTCTCATTTTAAAAAATATTGATCCATATATTTTATCTCATAAAAAGACATAACTTCAAATTGTGGCCTAATTTTAGTCCAAATTTTTTCAGTCCCATAATAAAATATCAATTTCATTTGGCACCCACATCTGACCCTCATTAAGATTCTGCCAAGTACACATAAAATGGTGGGTCGAATCTTGGACAACATCATTGGATAAAAACTATTGGATTGGGGTACCATTGATTTGTGGTTTTCTTATAAAATAAAAAAATTGGGCCATAATAAGAACATGACAAAAAAATCGAGGTTAATTCTCTAGAAAACCCCCAATTATCATGGCCCAAACGTCTTATATATATATATCATAAAATTTCATTGTAGTCCCAAATTTGCCCCCGCGTTCAAAAAAAGTAATTATTTTCTTTGAAATTTTCAATACCAAAGCTAGTTAGAGGTTTACAATCAAAACTCACATCTTCTTAAACACCCTCACCTTCATACGGAATGACAAGAACCTCCAATATTGATGACATAGAGAAAAAAACTAGTGGCGATTTTGGGATGTGAAGATGATTTGAAACTAAAGTGAAAGTTAGAAATTTTTTAAGTTCAAGGCAAAATTAGGATGTAAATCTAAAGTTGAAGATCTTTTTGGAGTGGTGATTTTTAAGAGGATTAGATCATGAAAAAAAGTCCCAACTTTCTTATTCATCATTACAGCCACCTTGCTTGTCTTAGCCTTCAAGAATCTCTCAATTTGATGAACTAGCACTCCTTTCACGAACATAGGACTCAAATAGTAAATAAAGTAGTTGATACTTCATACATGTGCCTAGTCTTTGTTTTTTTTTTTTTTGTTGGTGTTATTTTACTTTTACTCTAATTCTCACTCTTAGACTTTTATCCTGCATTCTTGTAAAGCGTGAGAGTCAAAACCCAGCCTTGCATCTAAATTGTCCTCACCTCAACCTCTTGAGAAAGTGGGGATTCAAACCCTCCACCTCCCCCGTCCCATGTGGGAAGAGTGGCCAATGGTTGCGTTTGTCTCTAACTTGGTTGAGGTTTTTCAATAGTCTGAACATTAACATAAATCATGAACGTCTTACAAATTAACAAATCATGTCCCTTACAAAGGACATACAACTAATTAAAATCCTAAATTATGACCACTATTAAATCAATACTCAAAAACCTTTTTTTTTTGTCACCAAAACCCTCAAGCTTACATGGGTGTAACAAAAATACACTATGTTATCATAGCATGATATCATTAATGTGGTCTTACCGATCAAATCAAGAGTTTCTTTTATTTTATAAAACCATGGTGAACAAGTTAGAGTTATTCTATGTCCTCTGCTAGTGGAATCCGAATCCCACTTTCAATGCACCATATATGGAAACTCCCAAGTGATATTGATATAGTTATCGGAAATTAAAAGAGTTGTATCTTCTTAACTTTTTTTCATTAGCTAATTTTATTCTCTTCTTCTAATGACACGATTTCAATTATATATTATAATTCAAGAAAAAAAAAGAATAACATCAATATAAATGAGAGACAAAATCGTTGTAGAGTATGTTTGCCCCTCAATGTGAAAGGATTTTGATATCAAGCTAGATGAAATGATATAACTATGAACTAGTTACACTTAAATACTATTCACCTTTTAAATTTTTTTATAAGAATTTTATTATGCTATTAGAATTTATATCAAGTGAATTTATTAGTTACAAAAATAATTATATCATCACTATTTTACTTCTATAAGCTGTATTTTTTTTTTTAATGAAATTCTATTTCTAATCTTCAAATAAAGTGAGTTTAACTATACATAATAGATATCGAAAGAGAATAGCATCAATGTACATGGGAGACCCAATTCATATGAGAATAAACAGTTTGCTGCACTTTCGTTTCTACACTACCAGATCTGGCAATGGAAAGGGGTTATCATCGTTGTCACGCCCCGATCCTTGGGCACCCACACATCCTTTTCTTGGTCGATTTTAATATGCGATATCCTAGGACTATATATCACCGACTCTTTCATTCTTTAAGCACATGCGGAAGCAATTATAAATCCCCAGACAATAAAACAATGGAATAGAAAAGTAGGCTATATCTTTCATATTGAAATTTACAACCAAACCTTTATACATGGCATTAGACAGAGCACTTCACAGACTATTCGCAACTTCAGAGTCTCACTCTATCTACACATATACAAAAGGGTTCACAAAGAGATGGGATTTCAATCCTTGTCTAAGTCATACTCGAAATCATCCTGATCCTCCTCTGATTCCTCTTCACTCAGATCATTCTCTTCCTCAATTTCACCTGCGAGTTCTCATTCACTAATTCCTCCTCCTCAGCTCCTCGTCGGGATCCTGAAATGTTTTCCCCAAACTGGGATAAGACTACATCTCAGCGAGTTCTACCCCACTAAGCCCGATTAGTAAACTATTATACTAAAGACTGCCTAAACACGCACAGGTCAGAAGACGTACCTTAGCATCAGATCCCACCTGCAAGTCAGTACAATTTACAATAGGCACTCAAGCAATCATATCACCGATCGAAGCATCGATCAAATCGACCTAGTCGATTGCAAGCCAACAAGACCACTCACGGTCATTTCCATTCAGTCAATCAATTCACAACATCAAATCAAAGCAATGATCAATTGACCTCGTCGATTACAGGTCAATTGGACCATTTCTAGGTCATCTCACTCCACACCATATAATCCCCAATAGTACACTCAGTCACAAAGCTACAGTAATGCTCTCGGGCGTCTATTCGCCAAGGTGATGTACAATAAACACTTTATGTGCATACTCTTAGGCATTCTACTTTCCTTCAGCCACATGGGCACGATACTCGATACACAGAATTATGGCCACGCGGGCACGATTTACGCCACACAGGCACGATCAACTATCGCCACACAGGCATAATCAACTACCGCCACACTTGCATGATCAACTATCGCCACACAGGCATGATCAATTACCGCCACGCAGGCATGATCAATTACCGCCACGCAGGCATGATCAACTATCCAACAATTTACGTGCATTCTCTAAGGCATCCTACATGCAAAAGCGATGTAATAATCGCCGAGCCACATCACACAACATTTCTTCACACATCATTTCTTTTCATCTTTTATCATCATTAATAAAATATCGTGCATTAGTACACGATTGGCCTTAGCCAAAATATGATGATTTCGATTCCACAATTCCCACCATTATTAGCGTCCACTAAAACGCTTTTGGTGTTGTCAACCGACACCCGGTTATTTTCCAATTAATTATCCAAATTAATTAACCCATGAAAATAATCTTATAATCACAATTAATTCACTTCAGCACAAAATAAAGCTCAATTAAATAAATGAACTGTGCCACGATGATCAGCACGTAATTTCGGTCGTTGGCCATCAAATTCTTAATTTCCGAAAAATAAATAATTAATTAATTAATTTCGAAAATTAATTAATAATTATTAAAAATTCCATTTAGCTCAAAATATGGCCAATTTAAATAAACGGGCTGCACCACGATCATCAGCATAATATTCCGGTCACTGGCCATCTCAACCTTAATTTCCGAAAAATAAATAATTAAATAATAAATTTCGAAAATTAAACAATTAACATTAAAATTCAATTTAGCTCAAATTAAAGCCCGATTAAATAAACGGACTTCACCACGGTCATTAGCATAATTTTCCGGTTCCGGACCATCTCCCTTGAATTTTCGAAAAATAAATAATTATTTAATTTAATTCCGAAAATTAATATTAAAATTCCAAAAATCCCACTTAGGCCCGAATCGCCAAATTGAAGCCCGATTAGGGATCGAAAAATTCCCGAGATGCTTCCAATAATTAGTAGACCACGTCTACTTGTTAATTGCGCAATCAATTTATCTAAATCACATCACAATTGACTAATAATTGCTAATTTATTCTAATATAGCAACCTAAACATAATTAATTAAAACTAAACCAACCTTAAGCATAATTAGCCACTAATCCTTGATTAGTGATATTACTCACCAAATCGAATGCAAATCGGATCAATCCGATGGTGGCAACGCGAGGAACGATTGTTCCCAAAGCGACTCGTGGATCCGGGGCCCGGAAACGGCCCAAAAGTGGGCCCGAAGTTGCCGAAACCACTCCGTGGGTCTTGCTGGTCGGGGCTGAACGAAGCTGCTCTGGCGGCTAGGGCGGCGAGGGGAAGCCGGCGGAGGGCAAGGGGGTCGCGGGGGTGGTCTGGCGGGGCTAGGCGGTGGCCGGAGGTGGCCGAACGGGGGTTGGTCGGTGCGGAACAGGGGCTGGGTCGGCTGGATCGCACGTAGGAGGAGCGGACGGCGGGATGGCGACGGCGCGCGGGCGCGGCGCGGCGCGCGGCGGCGGTGCGGTGGCGGGACGAGCGGCGAGCGGGCGGCGGTCGCGGCGAGCTGCTGTCCTTCCTCCGTCTTTGGTTTCCGCGAAGAAGAAAGAAGAAAAGAGGGGTTCGATCGCATGGGGAAGAAAGAAGAAATAGGAGAGAGAAGAGAGAGAGAAGAGAGGATAGGGTTGACCGGTCAAGAGAGGAAAAGAGAGAGAATAGGCGGTGGGGGGAAATCGCACGAAGGGGGAGTAAAAAAGGGAGAGGAGAGAGAGAGAGAGAGAGAGAGAGAAGAAAAGGAAAGAAAATAATACTTTAATAAGAAAACCCAATTTTCTTATTTCTATTATTTTCCTTTTCTCATTCCCTTTTTTATTTTCTTCCGGCCTTCGATTTTTCCTCCGATAATTTCTTTATCGAAATTTCGAACTCGTCAATAATTTGATAGACGATGAGACAAGATCCTAAAATGAATTGTGACACGCCTGAATATTTGATTCCTAAAACCGAATTAAATTTCATGATTAAAATCGACCGGACACGATTTTAGTCCAATCTAACCAATTAGGTAGTTTTTAGGGATTTTACCGCAGTTATATCCCTTAACGGCTTCACCAAATAGGTTAGCTAACTCGTGAGTGATCAGCTCAAAGAAAAAGGACCATAGGCGCGCCAACGATATGCACATTTCACTTTATCGAAACGGGGTCAAATTTCAGAATGTCACAATCGTAGCCTCTTGCAATTTTTTCGATGCTATTAATGATTTTGGTGACTACATTAAGTTGCTATATTTTCCATATATGGGCAATGCTTGTTGTCTTGATCTTTCGGTAACCGTATCGGCATCACTAGGAGTTTCGTACGTAGAGCTTCGAAGGTGGAATTCGGATTTCACCGGCGGTGGACTTTTTAATAACTCAAATAAAAATGCAATACAACAAGGCGAAGTAAATGGATATATTGTTGCCAGAAAATGTTCCGAAATGAGGAGGTTGGCAGAGAGAAGCGGAGAAACCTGCCAATGAGTCGAGGAAAGTGGATTTTCCGGAGCTGGAAGGACTCATGACGGCCAAGATCCGACCCATCTGAGCGTACCCGCTGAGCTGGTTTAGCAGTTTCCTCTTGGAAGCAACGGGGACCGACACCGTCAAGTCATCCCACACCAGGTAGGACGCGGACGATTGCCCGTTGATGCAGTTTCTCTTTGTTGGTAATTTTGTGGAAGCGTGTGTGTGTGTGCAAGTGTTATGTGTGAATAAAAAAGGACTACAATGGCAAAGGGAGAATGGATAAAAAAAAGGAGCTTTTATTATGAAAGGTTTTATTACAAAGGAAGGATTTTGGAAGGAGTGTGTGTAGTTTTTCACAACTTAAAACACACACCCAGCCCCTATTTATAGGCGTGTCACCGCCATTCTCCACCGACATTGAGGACTTCTAGCTGCTTCACCATTTTTCTATATTTTTCTATTCTCTCAGCTGCCCACGTACTCTAGATCATTCTTTCTTCATGGTCAAGCAGCCATTGTTGACTTTTCTTTTGCTTTTTGCTGTCCACGTGGTTTGTTGCCCATGTACCAGAAAATTCTTCAGCCTTTGAGAGTCTTTGAAGCTTGCTTTTTGCTGGTTTGTTTTGGCCAACTTTTTCTCTAGTGTAGTCTAGAATTTTCTAAAAAATTGATCACTTTTTTAACACTCCTCCTTGATCCATTTTTGTGATATTCCAAGCATGCTTCTCAATATCTCGAATTTTGCTGTTGGTAGTGCTTTAGTGAATATGTCCGCAATTTGATCTTTAGTCTTACAATACTTTAGCTCGATCTCTCCTTTGCTTTGCATTTCACGAATGAAGTGATATTTTATATCAATATGTTTCGTTCTTCCATGAAAGACTGGATTTTTTGATATTGCAATTGTGGACTTGTTGTCGCAAAATATTGGTATTGATTCCATTTGTGGTTCTCCAATGTCTTCTAAAATTCTTCGAAGCCATATTGCATGACTGGTAGTTGTAGCAACCGCGACATATTTTGCTTCTACAGTGGATTGTGCCACTGAGTCTTGTTTTTTAGATATCCATGAAAATATTCTAGAACCCAGTGTGAATGCATAGCCAGTTGTACTTTTCCTATCAGCCGAACCAGCCCAGTCGCTATCAGTGTAGCCAATGAGCTTGGTATTTGTACTTGGCTGATACCAAATGCCGTAATCTATAGTTCCTCGTAAATATCTAAGAATTCTCTTGGCTGCTCCAAAATGAATTTGACTTGGGCTCTGCATAAACCGTCATAGTAAACTTGTCGCGTACATAATATCTGGCCGTGTAGTAGTAAGATATAGTAGACTCCTAATTAAACTTCTATAGAGGGAGGCATCGGCTTTTTCTGCTCCATCTTCCTTTAATAGTTTTTCATTTGTCATGAGCGGGGTTGAAACTACTTTGCAATAGTTCATCTTGAATTTCTTTAGGAGATTTTCGGTATATTTCTTTTGTGAGATGAAAATTCCTTCATCTTGATTGACTTCAATACCGAGGAAATAGTTCATCAAGCCCAAGTCCGTCATTTCAAATGTCTTCATCATTTCTTCTTTAAATTCTCAGATCATTATCTCATTGTTTCTTGTATATATAAGATCATCTACATATAGAGA
Source organism: Eucalyptus polyanthemos subsp. polyanthemos (assembly GCA_017140185.1). Lineage (NCBI taxonomy): Eukaryota > Viridiplantae > Streptophyta > Magnoliopsida > Myrtales > Myrtaceae > Eucalyptus > Eucalyptus polyanthemos. The sequence continues at coordinate 24,200,001 of CM029467.1, read as the reverse complement.
GACAATGAGAGTGTCGGACTTACCTTGGGTCTTGATGTAGAGTGTCGGCTCACTCATACTCCTCCTGAATCCTTGCTTGATGAAGTACTCATCGATTCTACTATACCATGCACGTGGTGCTTGTTTTAACCCGTATAGGGCCTTCTTAAGCTTTAAGACTTTTTCTTCTTGGCCTTTGAGAATAAAGCCTTGTGGTTGTTCTATGTATATTTCTTCTTGAAGATATCCATTTAAGAATGCTGATTTTACATCTAGTTGATAGATCTTCCATTCTTTTTGTGCCGCTAAGGCTATAAGTGCTCGAATAGTATCAAGGCGGGCAACGAGAGCAAAAGTTTCAGTATAGTCAATACCTGGTTGTTGCAAGTATCCTTTCGCCACAAGCCTTGCTTTATGCTTCTGGATTGATCCATCCGCATTGAGCTTTGTCTTGTAGACCCACTTAACGCCAATAATCTCTTTGTCTTTTGGTCGATCAACAAGCTCCCAGGTTTCATTTTTCTTGATTATCTTAATCTCTTCTTCCATGGCTTTTATCCAAACTTCATCTTTGGATGCTTGTTCATAGTTTTCTGGTTCCAAACTAGCAAAGTTGCATGTGTCATAAATTCTTCTAAGGGCTTTTACCCTTAATACTGGAGACTCTGGGGTAGATTCTTCTTGCATCACCCTTGGAGAGCTTGGTGGAGTTACGTCGTGAGTGGTAGAATCCAGTACTTCTCCTTCTTCTTGTGACGTTGACTCCTCTTGAGTAGGTATGTCTGGTAAGGTTATGTACTTCTTCTCGATCTTCTCACTTTCCCAATTCCAGGCAGCATTTTCGTCAAACTTAACGTCTCGACTAATCACAAGTTTTTTAGTTCTTAGGTTGTAAATCCGATAGCCTTTTGATTGGTCACTGTAGCCAAGGAATATTCCTTTTTATGTCTTTTCATCTAGTTTACTCATTTTCTGAGCAGGGATGTGGACGTAGCAAATGCATCCAAACACTTTGAGATGCTTTGCTGAAGGCTTCCGTCCACTCCATGCTTCGACTGGAGTTTTATTTTGAATTGCTTTAGTTGGACACTTGCTTAGTAGGTATACAGCAGTATAAACTACTTCTGCCCAGAAGGTGTTAGGAATGCCTTTCTCCTTTAATATAGATCTTGCCATCTCCATGACGGTTCTATTTTTTCTTTCAGCTACTCCATTTTGTTCTGGGGCGTAGCCAACAGTTAGTTGATGATGGACTCCTTCATCTTCACAAAATTTGTTAAACTCCTTTGAATTGTATTCTGTGCCTCTATCACTTCTTAGGACTTTGATTCTCGATGTAGTTCTTGAATTTTCTGAAGATAGAGAAAACCTCAGATCTTTCTCGAAGAAAGTATACCCACGTCATTCTTGTATAATCGTCAATGAATAAGATGAAATATTTATTTTGACTGGGTGTAGGTGTCCTCATTGGACCGCACACGTCCGTGTGGACAAGTTCCAAAGGCTTCTTAGCTTTCCATGAAACTCTAGATGGGAAGGACTGTCTCTGTTGTTTTCCAAGAAGACAGCCTTCACAAACATCTGAAATTTCTGTGATGGCTGGAAAATCTCTCATCATATTTTTCTGATGGAGAATTTTTAGCCCAGCAAAATTGAAGTGGCCAAATCTTCGATGCCATAGCCATGAATCATCGAGTTGAGCTTTCATGGCTATATCTTTGACCAATTTCCATTGAATAGGAAAATTGTTATTTTTCATCTTAACAGAGGCAATGATATTTTTATATTTATCATAGATAATGCAGGCATCTCTATTAAAATATAGAGAATACCCACTTTGTATCATTTGGCCCACACTTAAGAGATTTTGTGCAAGACGAGGGACTAGATATACATTACGTATATATTTTGGGCCTTTATTCGTTTCCACGGCGGTGGTGCCTTTTCCTTTGACATCTACTAATGCACCATTGCCCAACTTTACTTGAGATTTCACCGACTTATCAATATGAGTGAATATAGTTTCATCCCCTGTCATGTGATTGCTACACCCACTATCGATGTACCATGTTTCATTTTTATTGTCATTTGCCGCTTGGCCTGCATAGAATGTATTCTCTTCACTTTCTTCTTTTTTTTCTACATAGTTTGCTTGATTATTTATTTTCGAGCAATAGTCTTTTTCTACGTGGCCATATCTTTTACAAAAGCGGCATTGTTTTTTATTTTTAAACCAACAATCCTTCTCCAAATGATTTGTTTTCTTGCAAATACCGCAAGGTGGATAATTTTCTTTTCTTTTTTTTTATAATTTCTCCTCCTCTTTTGTTTTTCCATGAGCTCCTTCCATCATTTTTAGTTTGATGAGACCATATATTTACTTTAGACTGAAAGGCACTTTCGACCGAATCTTCATCTTGTGCCATTAGTCTTTTCTCATATGCTTCTAGAGAGCCAATTAATTCACTTATTGATAGGGTCGTCAAGTCTTTAGTTCCTTCTATAGTTGTAACTATGGAGTTGTATTTTTTGGTAAGTGACACCAATATTTTCTCAACAACCCTTTGATAAGTTATCCCATCTCCATAGGCTCTCATTTGATTAACGAGTTCCTTTAATTTTCCACAATATTCTTGTACGGTCTCATAATTTTTCATTTTAGAATTCTCAAAATCTCTTCTTAGTGTTTGAAGACGAATAGTGCGTACCTTTTCCGATCCTTGAAATTCTTCTCGTAGTATATCCCAAGCCTCTTTTGCAGTCCTCGCTCCAATAATTCTTGGAAATACGGTTTCCGAGAGCGCTTGCTGGATAAAATACCAGCGCCCTTGCATCCTTTTGTAGTTGATCTTTCGAAACACTTGCACCTTCTGGCGGAGCCTCGTAACCTTTCTCCACGATGTCCCATAAGTCTTGGGCCATAAAAAATGTAGTCATTTTTATGCTCCAAAAATCATAGTTGTTCCCATCAAAAATGGGAATGGGAAATGATGATGAGGTAGGGTTGGCCATGGTTTAGTTAGTGGGTATTTGGAAAGGGTAATTTTAGGAATTGGTAGGTAGGACAAACGCCCAATACCAACTGAAGAACGTGGCTCTGATACCACTGTTGGTAATTTTGCGGAAGTGTGTGTGTGTGTGTGCAAGTGTTATGTGTGAATAAAAAAGGACTACAATGGCAAAGGGAGAATGGATAAAAAAAAAAGGAACTTTTATTATGAAAGGTTTTATTACAAAGGAAGGATTTTGGAAGGAGTGTGTGTAGTTTTTCACAACTTAAAACACACACCCAGCCCCTATTTATAGGCATGTCACCGCCATTCTCCACCGACACTGAGGACTTCTAGCTACTTCACCATTTTTCTATATTTTTCTATTCTCTCAGCTGCCCACGTACTCTAGATCATGCTTTCTTCACGGTCAAGCAGCCATTGTTGACTTTTCTTTTGCTTTTTGCTGTCCACGTGGTTTGCTGCCCATGTACCAGAAAATTCTTCAGCCTTTGAGAGTCTTCGAAGCTTGCTTTTTGCTGGTTTGTTTTGGCCAACTTTTTCTCTAGTGTAATCCAGAATTTTCTAAAAAAATGGATCACTTTTTTAACACTCTCTTTATCTACGAAGTCATTATTTATCACATCCTTCCTCGCCTCCATCATTTTCATCTCTCGCTCTCTCTCTCTCTCTCTCGGTGGTCTCGTTTTCTAGCTCCCAGCCAAGTACAACTGCGAGTGCTGGTCAGTGTGGATTATAATGGATCTGTAGTGCAAGTGGGAAAGGCCTATGAGGATGGATACCAATTATATAGGAATGGGAGGGGGCTGAGATATGACACGCTTGTGTGGTGCCGGATAGTGACACATTGAGATGGGTTGGCCGTTGGGCGTTTCAATTGAACGCTGGTTTGATCCCTCTCTCCCACTCCATGGCCTTTCCTTTTCAAGGGTTTTTGTCATTTTGATGCAGGGCTTCATAAGTACATTTGAATCTCTTGGATCTTGACGGGGTTGTTTGTGTATACCAAGTTTGATTTCCATTTGAAGATGTAATGATAAGAAAAGTAAAAGAAGCATCGATAACCTAGCTATGTTTAACCTTCAGCCCACGGAACGACCCAAGCGCGATCAAGAGGCTGCTAGAACTTACTCCTTAGACTCGTCCAACATGATCAATTCAACTGCACATGCCTGGAGAGACCTAATCCATCTGAGGCGCCATACTTCAGAAAGAGGAGGAGAAGAAGAAGACATATTTTCACATATTTACTTTATTATGATCGATTTGTTGATCATTTTGTTTTATTTCGCTAGTTTGATGAACATTTGCCTGCACACACTCGGTACTCGATCGTGCAAACACGTATACTGGTGGCTTTTCACTGAGAAAGAACAAAGAAAATGGTTTGTGTCAGCTTGGCTTCATTCTCTGCAGTCTCCGACGTGGGTATGGCGATTGCTCGTAACCCCTGCATGTTTATTTACAAGCACTGTGGCATCTGACTTTTAGTCTTGGATCTCTGTATCCTCTCTGTCTCTCTCTTCACGTGATGTTTTAGCATCCGTCTCTTTCGCCTCAAGAAAGTTGAGTAAAATGTGTGTATCTAATCTACTAATAAATGGGGAGGTGGGGGCAGATAGCGATGCATTTGATCACAAAATTCCGTCACTGTTCTTCATTAATCACAACAGAGCAAAAGATTACTTACCCAACTAACATTGACATAAATCAAACTAACATAATATAATTTATGTGTTTTATTAATTTAGTTCTCATTAAGATGTATCAACACATATATTTTCATTATTGTTGACACCAAAAGATGACCGAATTTTTATTATTATCGACAAGATAGACTAGTCAATGATGTTGGAATAAAAAAAGGAAAAAATTAATGGCAACTTTGAAAAATTCGGAACAAGGCACAAGTGAAGACCGAAAGGAGAAGTTATCTGTAGAATGCTTTGAGGTGGCTACTCTTTTACAACACACCCCTTACACGTCTTACATAATAGAAGAACACTAAATTACAATAGATATGAAGATAAACATGGCACACGAGATCTTCAACACTCCTTCTGTTAACATTAAAGTGAAACTACAAAAGTCAACAAAGCTAAAAGGAAAACACACAAACATTAAATAATAGCAACGGTGCCTGCAAGACAAATCTCTGCAATAGCAACGGCCCACCCCAATTTTTCATGGCACGCATACATGTGCATGCATTAATGGGCCTTCATGGACCCTTCTTTCCTCTTTAATTGATCCATGCAATGAATGAAAGAGGACAAACGAAGCCCACAATTTTTACTGGCCAATTTTTCTTGCGACTCCTCCCTCTCTTCATTTATGCTGTCCCTTTTCTTTTGCCTGTCTTATTCGGCTGACAATCTTACATGAAAGCCGTGCGCAATCTTCTTCTTTTTCTTCTAACACCAAGTCTAGAGTTCAATAACTGACTTACTCAAATCTTCAACAATCATTTTTATATTATTCTAACAGATAAGAGTGGGGTTTATTAAAAATAGAAATCATTGATAGAACAAAACAGTCCACGATTTGAAAGGATCGATAAATTGCCATTGAAGTTATTGACAACACAACTTGAAAATTATCAGCAAAAGAAGATTTGAGAAGTTGATTGACAAAATTATCAACTAGAAGCAATCAACACTAAAACGTATCTACTTAGGTATTTTTAGACAAAGAAATGCTTAGAGAATGGTATTATCAGTTCCTACAAAGTAACAGAGCTCTCTTGACATACATTTCAAGCATGAGATTTTGGGAATCGGAATATCAAATTGACAAAATCAAGTGCCAAAAATGGCTTTGTTGTAAAGCCACATATATCCCACATGCTATTGTCTCCTCCATGCTATGTATTCCTCCATACATTTTCTTAGATTATTGCTCCGATCAAAGAAAAGTTTCTCTTCCACTGAGCCCTAGTGAGAACGAAGGCACTTAATGAATTTCCATAATGCAATCTGTATTAGAGAAGGAGATTGGACAACGGATAGGGAGCGACTGCAAGCTTCGATAGAGAGGGTGAGGGATAACTCTGACACAAAGGCGTTGGCTTCGGCGAGAGTAGGTTGTAGGATCGTCTCCGTTGTCACCACCTCTCCTTCCTCATCGCAACATCCATCGCCACCCAATAGCCTCGCCCTCCCTCCATTTGAACCCAGCCCCACCACCATTTCGCCATCCTCCATATGCACGGCGCCTACAGTTGCCATTGCTAGCACCACTATTTATCTATATCCAGTTCCTCTCTTATGCTTTGCCTCTGTTTTTCATTTGTCTTTAATTTGTTATCATTTAATACTAAGTTTGGAATTGAGTGATCAAAGGGGATCCATCAATTCAATGAATTGAAAATTTCACAAAATATTAGTTGACATCATACAAGCTCAAAATTTGTATGGTCAATTGTACGGTAGGGCAATTCTACAGTAATGACATTTTTGACAACATATTTGTCAATTTGATATTCCGATCCCCAAAATCTTACACTTTAGGATGTGTGGTGAGGAGGGCTCCATCACTTCATGGAAAGTGATGGTACCATCCTCTAAGCATAGTACTATTAGATAATATGAAATTTCTTATAACTGCAAATTAGACCATGAAGTTATTTGTTTATTGACAACTAATTCCTTTTCAACATTTCCATTTTGTTCCGTAACTCCTCTTGTACTTTAGGAAGTTATTTGTTTATTAAGGACAACTAAAGTATCGGGAAGTAATTTGTTTATTAAGGACAACTAATGTCCTTTTCGCCCTTTCAATTTTGTTCCGCACCTCCTCTTGTACATCGGGAAGTTATTTGTTTTGTTTTGTTTTTTTTTGTTTTTTTTTTTTTTTGGTCGAAAGAGATTTCTTTCATTACTTCGTAGGAACAAAACGAGGACATTTACCCAAGTCTAAACATAAAAGAGACGTAAGACAGTGAGAAGGATGAGACAGCCAGTTCATCGCAAGGGAATCGTCGCAGCAAGCCTTCGTGATCCAGTCCGCGGCCTGATTTGTTTGTCTCGGACTGATGCCAATGGACACTACAGGTAAAGAGCCCAGTTGTTGTTGACAATTTGCCACCACCGACTGAACAGTCTAGGGAACTTCAGCTCGGCCCAGGATGGCATATGTTGCTGTCGAATTGTTGGTTACGATTTGAATAGGAACTGTTGTACTTGTTTGCCCTTGTTCGTTGAACTGAAGACCATTCGTGCGTGTCTTCTCCACGAAGTGCAGCCCTTCCTTTAGAGCTAGGGTTTCTACGACAAGGGTAGACGGAGCAAGGACTTTCTTGGCGAATCCACCCACAAGACGCTCGTGATGGTCTTTGCAAATCCTAGCAACTACTCCCTGCTTTGAAGCGCAACACCAAGACCCATCCATGTTCAATTTCAGCTTGCTTGTTGTCAGTGGTATCCATTCCTCCTCTCGCCAACCTTCCTTTTCCTTTCGGTTCTACGTTGTAGTGCTAGAGCTCCATTTTCTGTAGAGTTCAAGATCATAACTGGCTTCCTCCACAATTTTTTGTGGTTTTAGTCTACTGGATCTGAAAACCCATGCATTTCTTGCTTTCCATATCGACCATAAAATACCTGCAAGGAGTGCATTTGATTTCCGCTCATTCTGGTGAAGCAAGTTCTTCGAGATCCATTTATCCATCCTTGTAACTTTCTCGACGGCTGTATTCAATTTTATGCAGGGATCTAACCATATCCGTTTCGTCCAGGAACATAAGAGGAGGAGATGCTCGAGAGTTTCTAGGGCATTGTGGCAAATTGGGCAGAGTGGATTAGGTATCATTTTTTCCTGTAGAGATTTTCTCTTGTAGTGCATTATTGCATACGCTCCATAGGAAAAACTGCACCTTTGGGTAGTGTTGGGTTTGCCAAATTGTGGTCTATAGAACTCGGGGTGGTTGATATGATGATGATGTTTGGTTCACTTTAAGCTGTTTTTTCTGGGAGCATATTTTGTTGTAGCCACTTTTGACCGAATAGGAGCTCGTATTATTGCCCGTCCACACTAGTTTGTCCATTGATGGGTTTGAGCTGAGCGGTAGTGAAAGGATCTCATGGATAACATGCTCGTCGAACATTTCTTTTAGCTTCGCTACATTCCATTCTTTTTCTTTGGGTACAATCAATTCCTCGACAATCTTTGACTCATTTAGAGTTGCAGCTCCTCCAATATGGCCTCTGGGTAGCCAAACATCTTCCCTGATTTTGATCTGCTTACCATCACCCACTAGCCATCTCATCTCCGATTCAATCACTTCCCTTCCTGTCAGCAAATTTTGCCACCCCCATGAGGGGCGAGTACCCTTACCAGCATGCTAAAAGTCTCATTTTGGGTAATAAATACCTTTAACAATTTTTGTCCATAGGGAATTTGGAGCTTGAACAAGTTGCCATGCTTGTCTCCCAGGCATAGCCTTATTGAAAGCAACTAAGTCTCTAAACCCCAATCCTCCTATATCCTTCCTTGTTCTCAAAGATTCCCAGTTCTTCCAATGAATTCCTTTTCGGTCAACAGTTTGTTTCCACCAAAAGCACGCAATTCTTTTTTCTATTGTTTTGCAAATAGATATCGGTATCTTGAAAATAGACATTGCATACTGTGGTAGAGCTTGTACAACTATTTTAATAAGTACCTCTTGTTATAGATGAAGCAAAATATTTGTTTTTAGGGGCTTTTTTGTCTTTTCTATTAGATTTCCTTTTAGGTTAAAAGTGGTATCTTTATATTAGCGATTTTTAAACCCTAGCCATCAAGATGCTGAAAAAGGAAATAGAGAAGCAAGAAAAAGAGAGAAGAAAAAAATGAGCTTTTTCTTGATGAGGGTTCTCAATCTCTTTGTGTTCTGATCTTGAGAGAAGATCATCATTGTATTTGAACTTTTTTCTGAAGTCTAATTGATTTGCAGAGTGCCTCTGCACGGAGACGTAACCCAGATTTGGGTGAACTTCGATAACAAATTTTCTGGCGTGTTCATCTGATTCTGCTATTTTATTACTATATTATGTCTGGTGAATTGTTTGCGAGCGTTATTTTTTTGGAATTGACATGCGATTTCGTAACAACTGGTATCAGAGCCTGGGTTGGCTAATCGAGAACATTGAGGGTTTTCGGTGACGTTCGATTGAAAGCAAACAGGACGGCAAAAGTTAAAATCAGAATCGATAAGTTCAATGGAGAGGATTTCGGATGATGGAAACTACAAATAGAAGATTATCTTTATCAAAAAGATTTCTATGCACCACTTGAGGGTTGGAAACCTGAGATGGCGGAAGTGGATTCGACAACAGAAGCCGGATGGAAAATTCTTGATCGAAAGGCATTATGTGCGATTCGTCTAGGGTTGACGAAAAAGATAGGTTACCACATCGCGAAAGCAAAAACTGCAAAAGAAGCCATGGACATTCTAACGAATTTTTTTTAGAAGCCGTCCACATAAAATCAGGTATTTTTGTTGAAGAAACTGGTAAATATGAAGTTATCGATAGAGGTTATGTGGCGAGCATATTAATAGTTTCACGCAGTCACGGGTCAATTGGAATCCGCGGTATAAATTTAGACATGAAGCTTCAAGTTTTATTATTTTTATGTTCTCTTTCGTAAAGCTACAATACCGCAAAGATGGGAATTTCAAGCACCATGAAGGATGATTTAACTCTTGATGATGCTGTGAGTAGTATCATGGACGAAGAGATACGAAGGAAAGTCTCAGGTGGAGATAATTTTTCTGCATCTACAACGTCAACGGCACTTGCAGTGGAGAACTGTGGAAGAAGTAAAAGTAGAGGAAATTTCAGCGGTCGTGGCTTATCACAATCAAGGGGTAAGAGACAGGTTGCAAAAGATGAGTGTTAGTTTTGTCACAAAACCAGACACCGGAGGTTTCAGTGTGAAGCCTACAAAAAGAGGCAGCAAGATGAGAATCAAGGAGCTAATGTGGTTAGCGATGAATCTTTGCTTGATAACTTGTGTTTGTTTGCAAGGTTTGACTTGACAACGGATAAATGGTTTATTGATTATGGTGTTTCTTTTCATTGCACCTCGCAAAGAGACATATTTGATGATTATTCCAGTAGAGATTTTGGACAAGTGGTTGTGGGAAATGGCCACATGTGTCTAATTGTTGGGAAAGGAACCGTGATCAGAACATCTCGTGTGGAGGACGTCTAGTTTTGCGTGAAACTAGGCATATTCCAAAATTAAAGAAAAATCTGATTTCAACAAGTAAACTTAACCAAGAAGGTTTAGTAATAACCTTTGGCTGCGAGAGTAGAAGATAACCTCGGGGGTAAGAGTAGTAGTAAAGGGAAAGCGTACGGGTACACTTTACCTTCTCCAAGGAGACAATATCGTGATATGGTTGCAACTATAATGACTACAGGTAATTTATCTACCCTTTGGCATTATCGTTTGGAACATCTTGGTGAAAAAGGTGTAAAACAATTACACTCAAGAAAATTACTCTCAGGTTTGCAAAAAGTTGAGTTAGATTTTTGTGAGAGTTGCATTTATGGAAAACAGAAGGCTATTAGTTTTCAACTGAATAAGCGACAAAATAAATGCCAAAAGTTAGAATTGGTTCATACTGATGTATGGGGACATGCTCAGGAACTCTCTTATGGTGGTAAGAGATATTTTTTCACATTCATTGATGATGCAACAAGGAAGACTTGGGTTTATGCTCTTAAAGACAAATCAGAAGTATTTGAGATGTTCAGAATGTGGAAGACCATGGTAGAAAAAGAAACATGTTATCAGATTAAAGCTTTGAAGTCTGATAATGATGGTGAATACACAAGTAAAGAATTTGCAGATTATCTGAGTCGAGAAGGCATTCATGGGTTAAAGACTGTTCCTAGAACTCCTCAAGAAAACGGTGTAGCTGAAAAAATGAACAGGACTATTCTAGAATATGTGAGATGCATGAGACTACACGTGGGTCTCCCGCTACACTTATGGGCTGCCACAGTTGATGCAGCTGTTTATCTTATCAATAGAAGTCCATCTAGTGCATTGGATGGAGAAATACCACAAGAGCGGTGGTCAGGTAAAAAGATTAATTTTTCACATTTAAATGTGTTTGGTTGTATTGCATATGTTTTAATTGACAGGAGGATAGAAAAAGCTTGATGCTAAGTCCCGTAAGTGCGTCTTTATCGGATACGGCGACGAGTATGGCTATAGGCTTTGGGATTATGAGAATAACAAAGTCATCCGTAGTCACAATGTGGTATTCCATAAAGAAAAGATGTACAAGGATCGTCAAACAGAGACAGAGCATGAGAAGGTAGTACAACCAGAATATGTTGAATTAGACATAATGCTTGTGAAGATGTTTCCAGTAAATCAAAGTTCACCTGAAAGAGAGGTTCGAGATGAGCCTATTATTAGTGAAGAGGTAGTTCAAGAAGAACGCAGTGATTGAGAGCAAACGAATGACCCTAAAGTACCTATTTTGAGAAGGTCTACACGTGTGAGAAAGCTATAGGTAATTTTTGATCCATCAGCTAATACTGTTTTGAGTCATGTCTTATATACAGATTCGGGAGAACCAGAGACTTATGATGAGGCAAAGGCAGACACGTCTCACTTGCAGTGGGAGTGTGCTATGAAAGACAAGATGAGCTCGTTACTTCAGAACAAAACTTGGAAGTTGACCAAGTTGCCCACAAGTAAAAAAGCTTTATTAAACAAATGGGTGTACAGAGTTAAGAATGAAGCAGAAGGTAGTATTAGATACAAGGCAAGACTTGTAGTCAAAGGCTTTTCTCAAAAAGAAGGGATCGACTACTCCGAGATATTTTCACCTGTAGTAAAAAGGACATCAATTAGAGTTCTACTGAGTATAGTTGCAGTGGAGGATCTTCATCTTGAGCAGTTAGATGTAAAAACAGCGTTTTTACACGGTGACTTAGATGAAAAACTATACATGGCACAACGTAAAGGTTTTGAAGTCAAAAGTAAGGAGCACATGGTATGTCGCTTGAAGAAAAGCTTGTATGGCTTGAAACAAGCTCCGCGGTAATGGTACCTAAAATTTGATGGTTTAATGCAAGAAAAATGATTTGCACACTGTGAGTCTGATCACTGTGTTTATTTTCGCAAATATGATGATGGTGACATTGTGTATCTATCTTTATATGTGGATGACATGCTTGTGGCTAAATCTAATATGAAGAGAATTGTAGAAGTGAAAAAGATGTTATCATCACAGTTTGTTATGAAAGGCTTGGGAACGGCCAAGAATATTTTAGGCATGAAAATCATCAGAGACAGAAAAAATAAGAAGTTATGATTGTCGCAAGAAAACTATGTGAACAAGGTGTTAAAGAGATTTAACATGGATAAAGCAAAACCGGTTGCGACTCCTCTAGCGAGTCACTTTAAACTTTCCAAGGATATGTGTCCAAGCACTCAGGCTTTGAAAAATGAGATGGCGGTAGTTCCATATGCATCAGCAGTGGAGAGTTTGATGTATGCCATGGTGAGCACGAGACTAGACATTGCACAAGCAGTGGGAGTTATGTGTCGATATATGCAGAACCCAGGTAGAGAGCATTGGAATGCAGTTAAATGGATATTGAGATATCTAGCAGGTACTTCTAATTACTCACTTTGTTATGGTGGTATATCTCTAGAGTTGCAGGGTTATATAGATGCAGATCATTTGGGTGATCGAGATAGTGGTAAGAGTACTACTGGATATGTCTTTATAATTGCAGGTACAACAATGAGTTGGGTATCTCAATTACAAAAAGTAGTGGCTTTATCAACAACAGAGGCAGAATACATGGCAATCACAGAAGCCTCCAAGGAAATCATGTGGTTACAAGATTATATGGAGGAGTTACATCAAAAACAACCAGTCAGTATACTTTGGAGTGATAGTCAAAGTGCAGTGCACTTAGCAAAGAATACAGCTTATCACTCAAGGACTAGACATATCAAGAAATGTTATCACTTTATCAGGTCAGCATTGAAAGATAATGAGTTAAAGCTACAGAAGATTGATGGCTCGAAGAATCCAGCTGACATGATGACCAAGGTAGTAGACAGAGAGAAGCATATTTTCTGTACTACTATCATTGGTATTACTCCATGTTGATTGATGATGAGTATCGTAGAGGCATAAGTTTTTCAACTACTATTTTTTGAAAAAGATGGATATAAAGTTGCTTGGTGCTTGGGTATATGTCTTCAAGTGGGAGATTGTTATAGATGAAGCCAAATATTTGTTTTTAGGGGCTTTTTTTTGTCTTTTCTATTAGATTTCCTTTTAGGTTAAAAGTGGTATCTTTATATTAGCGATGGCAAGACCCTAGCCGTCAAGACGCTGAAAAAAGGAAATAGAGAAGCGAGAAAAAGAGAGAAGAAAAAAGTGAGTTTTTTCTTGACGAGGGTTCTCAATCTCTTTGTGCTCTGATCTTGAGAGAAGATCATCGTTGTATTCTAACTTTTTTCTGAAGTCTAGTGGATTCGCAGAGTGCCTCTGCGTGGAGACGTAGCCCATATTTGGGTGAACTTCGATAACAAAATTTCTGGCGTGTTCATCTGATTCTGCTCTTTTATTACTATATTATGTCTGGTGAATTATTTGCGAGCGTTATTTTTTTGAAATCGACGTGCGATTTCGTAACACCTCTTTCCCTGCTTTAGTCAACAATTTCTCCTTCCAACCCTCTAGCTTCGAGTTAACCCTTGCTAGGATCCAAGCAAACATATGCTTTTTTGATTGCCCCCAGTTAGATGGAATCCCCAAATATTTGCCTGTCTTGTCTATAATAGGGACTCATAATTGATTTGCCAAGTTCCTCTTTAAAGTTTGTGGACAATTTTGGCTGAAGAAAATACCTGACTTGTTTAAGTTAATGGCACATACCCGATGCATAGCAATACTTGGTTTAGGATATTCGCCAGGTTTTGACATTCCATAACCGTTCCGTCTAAGAAGAATATGGCGTCATCGGCAAATAATAGATGAGAAATAGTTGGAAACCACCTATTTAGTTTGATTCCCCTCAAGCTTCCATCTGATATTGCCCTGCTCATTATTATGGATAGCACATTTGCCATGATAATAAATAAGTAAGCCGAAAGTGGGTCTCCCTGTCTTATGCCTCATGATGGATGGAATTGTCGTATCGACTCCCCATTCCTTGCAGAATCCCATTTTCTTCATACACTCACATAAGAAATCTCATTCAACTCGATCATAGGCCTTTTGCATGTCTAATTTAAGAACTGCATGAACTTTTTTTTTCCTCTTTCGAATGCGAAGTTGATGTAGCATTTCCTAAACTATCAAGATATTGTCCTGTATATGTCTTCCACTCACAAAAGCACTCTGTTCTATTGAAATAATTTTCGGAAACCATGGCTTAAGACGGTTAGCCATTACTTTAGAAATAACCTTATAACTGAAATTACATAAGCTAATGTGCCCGTATTGAGTGATATTTTCTGGATTTACTACTTTTGGAATGAGAACAAAATGTGTCATATTTAGTTTAGGATCGAAAGTACCAGTAGTGAGGAAGCTATCAACCATCTCGGAATACATCTTGCTGAATGTCGGTCTAGTAATGATGATAAAATTGCCCACAAAGCCCATCTCGGTCCAGGTGCCTTAGTGGCTCTCATTTGAAAAACCGCCTCTTTTACTTCATCCATTGTTACCCTCCTCATCAAGGACTTGTTCATTTCCGCATTGACAAGTTGTGGGCATTGATCTAGGACTAGTTGAAAATTTCTAGGACCTTCAGTAGTGTAGAGGGATTGGTAAAAATGGCCAATGTGTCACTTTAGTGCTTTAGGTTCCCGACACCAATGATCATCATCCATTTTCAACATTGTGATTATATTCCGTACCCTCCACTGGACCGTAGTAGCATGAAAATATTTGGAATTTCTATCCCCCCACCTTAGCCAATTTATGCGGGATCTCATACTCTAGTACATTTCTTCCCGCCTCCATAATTGTTCAATTCGCTTTTTAATTTGTTGGATTTCCTCCTTGTACTCAGCTCCTTCTGAGCTATTAGTCAACACGGTTAGTCTTCTCTTTAAAAGCTCAATTTGCTTATGTGCGTTCGAGAATTTCGTTTTGCTCCATATTCCCAATGCACCAGCCACCTTTTGTGATTTTTGTACTACATCTCCCAATGTGTTATGGTGTTCATTCCATGCTCCTTTAATAATATCCCTGCATTCTGGATCTTCTAACCAATATGTCTCACATCGAAACTCTTTTTTCCTTCTTAAGATATTCGGATATAGAGTGAAGATAAGAGGACTATGGTCAGAGCCTAATGCTGGCAAAGCAATAGCCTTTGCATTTGGAAACTCCACTCTCCATTCTACGTTGCATAACACCCTATCTAGCCGTTCTCTTACCAGATTTTCCCCAACTTTGTTGTTTGACCATGTATAGGCACAACCGTTGCTTTCAATATCCATTAATGCATAGTCATTCAGCATTTCCTGAAAAGCCACCATCCGATAATGATCCATTCCTCGTCTTCCATCCTTTTCCCAGAAATTAAGAACCTCATTGAAATCCCCCATGCAAATCCATGGTAGGGAGTTGATATGGTGGATTGCTTGAATTTTCTGCCATAAAGAAGTCCTCTTTTGGAAATCAGTAGATGCATGTAGAAAGGATACTCTCATCAGGGTACCATAAGTAGGGTCCCTGCAAGTAATATCAATAAGCTCCTCTGAGTGCTCATGTACCTCCACCTTTAATTCCTCATTCCACATTGCTATTAGTCCCCCTGCCGTGCCAATTGGATCGATGATAAATGACTCCTTGAACTTAAGTTGCTGTCTAACTCTGTCCACCACTGTTTTCCTATTCTTCGTTTCCATAAGGAACACCAAGTCGGGTCTATCAAGAGCCACAAGGGCTTTGAGATGCTGGAACGTCAAGGCATACCCCAATCCCTGACAGTTCCAGCTCAAAACTTTCATTTATCCCCCAGTGGCTTATTAGGGCTAGCCACCAAAGCCCATTCATGTGCTCCCTCATCCACTTGGATAGGTGTTTCGAGAAATAGAGTCTCATCAATCGCGTTTGCATCCATCCCCTGTAAATTGTAACTCTTGGCCCTTTTCATTTTCTTGCTCGCCGGGGGAATATGGCCATTCTTACTCTTTTTGTGTGCTGTAGCTATGCTGTCAAGCACTATTTCTGCCCATGATGAATCCGAGAGAAGAAGTAGGGAACTTGTGTCTCTTTTGCTTTTTCACTACCATGGACTCACTGGCTATACCTTTCCCTTTTAACTTAAGTAATTCTGAGGGTTGAGCTTCAATAGGATACCCCAATTGCATCTCATAAGTCTCATTATTGGTCGGGACCTCTGTGGTACCAGCCGGTGGAGTTTCCGCAACTGTTTCTTGTTCCTCACAAGGTATCTCTTCCCCATAATACATTTTCCAAAAATGACTATTTTCCTTAGCTTCCGCTTTCAGCCAATATCCGAAGTTTCCTGTTACTTCCTCCCTTGGCCTTGGTTCCTCGTAAGGGATTCCCTCACAGTTTGTGGTATAATGGCCTGTTCGGCCACATGAATAGCAATAGTAAGGAAGCCTCTCATACTTAAAGTCCCCATATTTGATCATCATTGAAATTCACCAATGCTCCTGGCCATAGGGGGCGTGATAGGTCTAGCATCACGCGCGCTCTTCCCACCTTACACGGGCTGCCATCTTTGCCGTCTATTTTCAGTTCCACCACCTTTCCTATCTTCTCGACCACCTCCAGCATCGTCTTTTCAGTGATTCGAATTATCGGAATTCCTAGCACTTGCACCCATAAATGCACAATGAGTAAAGACATACCAGTGGATAGGTACCTTTGGTTGTAGTTTCTGTAGAATGAGCATGTTCCCCGAGAAACACCAAGGGCTAGCATCCAAGACTCGTTTTAAGTCAGCTTCCTCTCTGAAAGTGAACGAGAATAGGCCCGACTGCATGACCTCACACACTACGTTTTCAGTCTTCCAAGCCTTCTTCATTGTGGATAAAAGGCCTGAAAGTTTACGTTTGGCCTGGAAAAGAGTTTCCTTAGCAGTATGAGATTACATGCTTTCCATTTATCCTATGGAATTTCTTTAAACATGTTGGCTACGAAATCCTCTAATCACATTTGCCCCATTCTTCTACATAATGCAGCCAACTTGCGCTCTTTAACTGATTCATTCTCCATTGCTAACTCTTCCTTATAGGTGCAAATTCAGGACATCCTCCAAGACTTACCCAGGAAAGGAATCAATTCGAAACCCACTAATACCGAATGGTGGAGCTGAAGAAGCATGGATGAAGGGAGCTCTAAAACCAATGCTGTCTCTATTTCACAAACATTTCTTTGCCAAAAAAAAACCGGTATCCATCCATTCTCACAAGAAGCTGTATGTATTGGGTGGTAGAAAGATGATGGTAGGACCGTTGCTACAAGAGGAGATATTACATTGTAGAGATGGATTCGTAGGGTTTAGTGGTCTGTGTTCGGGTTAAGGGATTTTGATCAGTAGGTGGAATAGGATCCATTTAGGTTGGGAGATTTAGGGCTTGGAATACACTATCGCCATGGATAGAGATGGAACTCTTCCAAGGAAGAGAGGGACTCTTACAGAGGAGAGAGAGAGAGCACTGTAATATGATGTTTTTGTGATACAATAGGAAGTTATTTGTTTATTAAGGACAATTAATGTCCTTTTTGACCTTTCGATTTTGTTCCGCAACTCCTCTTGTACATCTTCCTAAAGGTCTCGAGGTGACACTTACTCTTAGTTTGATCTTTTTGCCTAATATCTAAGCATGGAAATTTAATTAGGTAAGCAAACAAGGCCTAGAAAAATTCGAACTGAGGACCTCTAGCTCTTATACAACGAGAAAATTTGTAAAACCATTATTAACTATTTTAAAAGCTTAAACTGTAGAAGGTATAATTTATTACTCTTAACACGTGCGGGCTATGATTGGACTAGAAGAGCAGCAATCATCATCGCAAAACCCAACTAGTGAATTCTCGTGTATTCAATCTCACCAACTAATTACAAAGGGACAGTCAAGTTTCATTAAACAAACTTCTGAAAGTTCCATATTGAACAAAAAGAATGTCGACTATTCACTCATATGAGTCTTCGTGGGTGGTGGCAAAGGGGGGATTGGCGGTGGCACGGTGGTGATGGTCAGTGTGATTAGGTGTATGAGTTGAAGAGTAACAGAAGGGTTTTCTTCCTTTGTGTATCCCAGCACAGCTCTCAAACTTCAGCCTAAGGTTGTTTCACGGATGGGCAAGTCAATGACACGTTCTGAGAAGTTGCATTTTAATTGACCATTGTGGGATGTTTGCACGTTCGAAGTTCGGGGGTTGACAGTAAATGACGAAATTACATGCTTAGAATTCATCATTTAAAGTTAACTTGGAATTTTCAAAGCTCTCCTAAACTTGCGGGTCCAATATTATTGCATTGGTTGACAATATTAAAATAACCCTCCATGACTTGACATTAACCTAATTAAACATGCATAGAAGATGGCATTTTGCCTAAGCCTCGTGCACAACCTCACCCATGGAACCATTATTATTTGGTCTGAGTCTAAACTTTTGTTTTGTGTGCCGCGATTTTTCAGCAATTGGTGTCTAGATTTATAACATGGAACGGAGATAAAAGAGGCCATGTTAGGCCAAAGCAAGTCAAAGTACAAAACTCTCACGCTCCAAATCCAAATTCAATCAAATCTATTTCGAATAATTCCATGTTGAATGGGTGAAATACTGGTCAACATCAACATAGACTTAGATATGCTAATTTACAAGCACCTATTAATGAATGGGATAGACTATGCTGCCAAATATTTTATTTTTCATGATTGTACAATTCAATTGTTGTCCTAAAAAATCCTAAGATATTATTATTCCGTTTATCTAAATTAGAATTCCAACTCGACATATATGATATTTTATTTTTGTTTTGTAACCACTTTAATAGGACAATTTTTTCCATTATTTATATTTAACATATATGATACCACCAACAGCATGCAAATAATATTGGGTCTAGGTCCGAAGATTTGAACTTAACTAATTTGTAGGGCTTGAATGGTATTTCATTAGCCTCCACATTATTGGGTCTCCACAGCCATAACCCTGAATGAGCTAATGAAGTTTCTAAGAATAATGGAATTTGGACTCCACCATCAATAAATTGTATAATAACCTAAATTTGAGATATGGTCATAGAAAAATTGTTGCGACCTATCCTCGGTTGGACCGCTAAGAATTTGGCTAATGGATTGTTAAGTTCAAATCTAGCTCGAACTCTCTCAAACTTATACTAATTCGCAACTTATGTTTTGAGTTCTTAACATACAAATCACGACATTAATCAATTTAAGGTGGATCGATTAGATCCCAAGTAAAAGTACTAGGAGGATTACTTACTTTGAACCAAATAATCTAAAGTCGGAGAGTTAATTAAACTAATTAGTCAACTAATGCCCTTTTGGTACTTATTCTTGTTCAATGACCAAATAAAGTATTCATGCTGCATTCATGAGTCCAAGAAATGTATTCTTAAATACGCTAAGGAAATAGATTATGAAAAGCGCACAATCAAAATAATGGAAATATGCAAATAACAATATGATAAAGCACAATTCTTACAAATAAAAAATTAAAATATGATAAAGCACAATCTATTTATCAAGGATTTTCACATATTTTAAGAGACAGCTACTCAAAAAATAATTATTAAGCTTTATCCTAACTTAAAATATATATATATATATATATATATATATATATATATATAAAATCAGATTTTTTTATTTTTTTAATTTTAAAAATATTTTAAATAATAATAATTTTTATTCCAAAGATGCGTATTTGGGTAGGGCCTTAAAGCCCGGTCAGGATGTGGACTACCGTGGGCCTTCAGGTCAGGCTCTGAATAAAAGCCTAAAGAAAGGGATGGGCTCAACAATTGAAGCGCAATTTGGCCACAACTAGGAGAAATTCCAAGCCCACTCAACCAAATTAAACCCAAACTCAACAAGCCAAACTAAGCCCACCACTATCAATGCCAAATCACACTCAAACTTTGCACATTAAAACAAGCCCAGATTCCTCAAACCTAAAGCGACCAGGGAACACTCATGGACTTACTGACAATGGTAGCCCGATTCGGCAAGCCCGAATCAGGCCACAAAATCAGAACGACGAGAGAAAAAAAGGGGCCGTTGGTGGTGCTCCCTAATCGGCTCAGGGGTGGTGAATGAGGGTGAGACTTGCTTAATTTCTCGCCACGGACCTTTTTTCCTCTCTTCTCTCTCTCTCTCTCTCTCTCTCTCTTCTTTTCCTTTTGTCCTGAACCTCTCCGAACTCCCCAGTTAGCATCCAAAGGCCTCCTTTTATAGGCTCTTGACCTGCGGAAGAGTCCAATCAGTGCAGACCCTTCACTCTCTAGTCTCTCGTGCGCTAGCCAATCCTTAGGCTACCCCGGCGGTCCCTTCCTCCTCCTCCGTGCTCTGGCATTGACTTGTGCTCTACTGTGTAATTTAATGGATTTTGTTTTTTAGAGGCTAAAAATTAATCCACAATTTTCAATATAACTTAACTTTAAGTCGACAACCAAAATTTTGGTGTCGACCGCCAAAATTAGAGCAATGAAAAAGACTATTGTCATTGGAAGAACAATATGAAAAGAGGGATTGGATAAACCAACAATATGAAAAAGGTTATTACGCAAGAAGAAATGGACAAAAGCTTAACGACTCAATTCTAAATGGATATCCCTACAATCAAGGAAGACTTGGAGTCGTCTCTTCTCACTTTCACACATGCAAAGAGTCTTTATCCGTTCTCTCTTTTTCGTGCAGACCACTCTAACAATCACATTTCTCTCTCTCTCTCTCTCTCTCTCTCTCTCTAGATTAAAGGTAAATCTGTGGTCCAAGAAAGTTATTATGCAAGAAAAGTTGAACCAAAACTCACTCAATTATGGATAAATATTCATATGTTCAAGGAAGACTTAAGGTCGTCTCTTCTCACTTTCACACATGCAAAGAGTCTTTATCCGTTCTTTCTTTTTCGTGTAGACCACTCTAACAATCACATTTCTCTCTCTCTCTCTCTCTCTCTCTCTCTCTCTCTCTCTCTCTTTGGATTAAAGGTAAATCTGTGGTCCAAGAAAGTTATTATGCAAGAAAAGTTGAACCAAAACTGTCACGCCCCGATCCTCAGGCACGCACACATCCGTCTCACTTGGTCGATTTTATAATGCGATATCCCAGGACAATGTATCGCCGACCCTTTCATTTTTAAGCACATGCGGAAGCAGTTAAAATCCCCGATAATAAAACGATGGGATAGAAAAGCAGGGCCATATTTTTCATATTGAAATTTATAACCAAACTTTTATACAAACCACAAACCGAACACTTCACAACTTTTTATTCTAAACTCTATTCACATCAAAATGGAGATATCAAAGAAGATAAAATTTCATTCCATCTAGGCCGTACTCACGGCCCTCTCGAGATTGTCTTCTTCTCCCAAAAATCCTTCTCCAACTCTTCCTCCTCAGCTCCTTAGCGGGGTCCCGAAATGGTTTTCCCCAAACCGGGATGAGACTACGTCTCGCGAGTTCTACCCCACTAAGCCCGATTAGTAAACCATTATACTACAGGTTGCCTAAACACGCACAGGTCAGAAGACGTACCTTAGCATCAGATCCCACCTGCAAGTCAGTATTATTCATAATAGGCATTCAAGTAATCATATCATAGATCGAAGCATCGATCAAATCGACCTAGTCGATTACATGCCAACAAGACCACTCACGGTCATTTCCATTCATCAATCAATTCACAATATCAAATCAAAGCAATGATCAATCGACCTCGTCGATTACATGTCGCGAACCATTCTAGGTCAAGACTCTCGGGTGCCAAGCTCACCAATGTGATTTATCCACTAGACAATTGCGTGCGTTCTTTAAGGCGCCGTTTTTACGCCAAAGGACATCCTTAGTCACCGAACCACACATGCCTATAACCATGTACTCAAATAGACAATTGTGTGCGTTCTTTAAGGCGCCGTTTTCGCCAAAGGATATCCCCAATCACCGAACCACACATGCCTATAACAATGTATTTAATAGACAAGTGTATGCGTTCTTTAAGGCGCCGTTTTCGCCAAAGGAAGTCCTTAATCACCGAACCATACATGCCTATAACAATACGAGTACTAGACCGATACGTGCGTTCTTTAAGGCGCCGTTTTACAAAGGATATCCCCATCACCGAACCATGTAGGTCCACAATAATGTATGTACTAGACCGATACGTGCGTTCTTTAAGGCGCCGTTTTCGCAAAATGATATCCCAATCACCGAACCACGTAGGTCTATACACCGTGTCGATTGGTTCAATCCCGAGTATTTCCAATTCTCTCATAACTCCATCCACTGTACAACTCAATCGAAGCATTATAAATGCTAAACAAACATACTCGGCCATCTACCAATCAATCATTCAATCTCAATCAATTCCAAATCAATTTAGGGTAAATCCCTAAAATATCACAATTTAATTAATTCCATACAACGTAGAGCTCAAATAAATAAACGGATTGCGCCACGACGATCAGCACGAGATTTCGGTCGTCGGCCATCAAAATCTTAATTTCCGAAAAATAATTAATTAATTAATTAATTTCGAAAATTAATTATTAATTACTAAAAATTCAATTTAGCTCAAATTAAAGCCCGATTAAATAAACGGACTTCACCACGGTCATCAGCATAATTTTCCAGTTCCAGGCCATCTCAGTTGAATTTTCGAAAAATAAATAATTATTTAATTTAATTCCGAAAATTAATATTTAAATACTAAAAATCCACTTAGGCCCGAATCATCAAATTGAAGCCCGATTAGGCGTCGGAAAATTCCCGAGATGCTTCCAATAAATAGTAGACCACGTCTACTTGTTAATTGCACAATCAATTTATTTAAATCACATCACAATTAACTAATAATTGCTAATTACTTCTAATCTAACAACCTAAACACAATTAATTAAAACTAAACCAACCTAAAGCATAATTAGCCAACTAATCCTGGATTAGTGAGATTACTCACCAAATCGCGCGCAAGTCGGATCAATCCGACGGCGGCGACGCGGGGAACGATTCTTCCCAAAGCGGCTCGCGGATCCGAGGCCCGGAAACGGCCCAAAAGCGGGCTTGAACTAGCTGAAACCCACTCCGTGGGCTTGCTGGTCGGGGCCGAACGGAGCCGCTCCGGCGGCTAGGGCGGCGAGGGGAAGCTGGCGGAGGGTGAGGGGGTCGCGGGGAGGTCCGGCGGGGTTGGGCGGTGGCCGGACGGGGGCGGAACGGGGCGGAACCGAGCTGGGTCCGCTCGGGGAGGCGCTGCAACGAGCGACGGGACGGCGGGCGCACGGCGAGCGGCGAGCGCTTGGGCGCGGCGCGGGCGGCGGTGCGGCGGTGCGGCGGCGGAACGGCGACGGCGAGTTGCAGCTTTCGATCTTCAGCTCCTGGGTTTTGTTCGCACGAACAGGAGAGAAGAAAGGGGAAGAAATGGTCGCGTGAGGGGGGAAGAAGAAGAGAGAAGAGAGAGGAGAGAGAGGGAAGAGATAAGGGAGAGAAAAGTGAGTGGGTGGGGCGTCCGCACGAAAGGGAGGGGAAAAGGGGGAGAGGAGAGAGAGAAAGAAAAAGAAAAAGAAAGAAAAGAAAAGAGAGGGAGAGAGAGAGAAAAAAAGGAAAAGAAAATACATAGATATTTAATTCAATTTTCCTTTTCTCTTTTCCTTTTCCTTTCTAATTCTTTTGGTCTTTCAATTTTTCTTCCGATAATTTCTTTATTGAAATTTGACTCGTCAAATAAATTGACGAAATACGACGATGAAAGATCCTAAAAATAGGAATTATGACGCTTAAAATTTGATTCCCGAAATCGAGTTCATTTCGTGGTTAAAAATCGATCGACGTGATTTTAGCTCAATCCAACCAATTAGGTAGCTTTTAGGGATTTTACAGCTGATACATCCCTTAACGGCTTCACCTAATAGGTTAGTTAACTCATGAGTGATCAGCTCGAGAAAAAGGCCGAAGACGCGACGAAATGCCCATTTCACTTTATCGAAACGGGGTCGAATTTCGGGATGTCACAAAAACTCACTCAATTCGGATAAATATTCATATGTTCGAGGAAGACTTGAGGTCATCAAATATACAAAAGTAAAAAGTAAGTTATTATGCAAGACAAGTTGAACCAAAACTCACTCAATTCTGGATAAATATTCATATGTTCGAGGAAGACTTGAGGTCATCAAATATACAAAAGTAAAAAGTAAGTTATTATGCAAGACAAGTTGAACCAAAACTCACTCAATTCTGGATAAATATTCATATGTTCGAGGAAGACTTGAGGTCATCAAATATACAAAAGTAAAAAGTAAGTTATTATGCAAGACAAGTTGAACCAAAACTCACTCAATTCTGGATAAATATTCATATGTTCGAGGAAGACTTGAGGTCATCAAATATACAAAAGCAAAAAGTCTTTATCAACTCTCCCTTTTTTCGTACATAAATGCATGAAGTTAGATTGCTCACTTAACAATTATCTCTCTCTTGCTCTCTCGCTTAGCCAAGTTTTGTTTTCACAGACTCTGATTGAAGAACGGGAGACCTCTCTCTCTATCTCTCTCTCTCTCTATGTGTGTGTCAAGCTCGAGACTGAAATGATGATGATTCTCTTCTCGGCTCGATATCTCTTCTCTATGCTCGTCCTTCTCAGCATCACTACTTTAGCTGCTACCACCACTCTTTTACCCCAAGACGAAGGTGAAAAAAAATAAACCCATCGATCATTTATTGCTTTCATCGTATTGTTCCTTTACCTTTTGGGCTCCAACGTACAACAATTTATTTTTATTTTTTTTTCGCTTGTTTTTCATACATATATTCAACCTCAAGCACACGCGAATCTAACATTCTTTGTGCTTGTTTTGCATGATACATTGCTATTCCTTTTGACTTATCGGCTCTTTTCTCTTTCAGTGGATGCATTGAAAGAAATAGCAAAGATGTTAGGGAAATCGGATTGGGATTTCGACGCAGATCCATGCGGTGTAGAGGGTGGATGGGGTGACAACAAAGATAGAGATACTAACACCGTCATTTGCATGAATTCCATTGATGCCCACGACAACACCATTTCCCACATCAACAGCATGTCTCTTTCTGCCTCAATTTCATGAATTATACCATCGTGGATTCCTCGCTAGACTATAATATTAATCATGCAATTGCACACCAATCTTTTCTATTTATAGATTCGACTGGCTGCCGAATTGAATCTCTTTGCACAATATTAGTATTTCATAAAATAAAAAAAACACTAGCCGATTTTTTCGTGGAAATGAAGCAACAATATGTAATCACTTATCATATTAAAATTACTCATGAAGTAATTATGGGCATAATATTAATTGTTCACGGTATGATTATACAAATTTTTGTAAGTTTAATCAATACAATCACATATTATATGCTTAGCATTTAATTATATAAATCACATTTTTAGTGATTAATGGGAATGTCAAACTCAAAAATCATGGTTAAATATCAAAGTGATGAGAGTTATATTTCCTCTAACTTTAATCGTAAGGGTAGTTTCAGAATTTTTATGCTATTCTCTGTTTATTACATATGTTATTCATACTAATGTATGGTAGGGCTGTACTTTGAGTGATGTGCGCTTTTCACATTAGCTATATATTCATTTGCTTTAAACAAAACCTTTTTTTTTTTAGGCAATTTTTGAAGAATTTTTTCATTTAGAATCAATTGAGATCTATGTATACATATCAATAGATGTAATAAAGCCATTTTGTAACATCATTTTGATGCCTAGTTTTCAAGTAAAGCTAGAATAAAGCCTTCGTGTCGTTGCGAAAACAGAGCTCTTCGGAAGCAATCTCTTGCCGGCACCCTTCCGCCTCGATTGTTCAGATTGCCTTTCCTCGACACATTGTAAGCACTCTCTTTCTCCATTTCCCCTTTCTCCATTTTCGATCTTCTTCTTCTTCATCCTCTCTCTGTCTCTCTCTATAAACAGTGATGTCTCCCTCAACTACCTGAACGGCACAATTCCTAAAGAATGGGGCTCCTCTACGAACTTGACCTACATGTATGCTCTCTCTCTCTCTCTCTCTCTCTCACGAGTGTATGTTCTATTGTTTGATTGGGGGAAACGCGATGATGTGGGTGCAGTTCTGTATGGGGAAACCGATTGACTGGTCCAATCCCGAAGGAGTTGGGGAACATATCCACACTTCGGGAATTGTGAGTGACCACTCATCCCGACGCTCGCCATTGGCCTCTTCGCTGTTTTAAATTTGATTGATGTTTCAAGATTTTAACTTTCATATTCCGCTCAGATACGTCGACAGCAATTGGCTTTCTGGACCTCTTCCTCCAGAGCTCGGGAACTTGTCCGGGTTATATGCATTGTGAGTCTCTTGATGCAAATTTCTGTGTTAGGCATCGAGTTTTTATTCGCTGATGATTTTGTATCTGGCGAGGGAATTTTATCCATTGGAGTGATCTGTTGAGAGATACAGCATTCAGGTTCTATTAACCAATGTGTTGTCATGGGTTTTTCTTGTTTCAGGTGGCTTACGTCAAATAATTTCACGGGGGAGATGCCTCAAACATTTGTTAACTTCGGCGAATTGGAAGAACTGTTAGTTTCCAGTATCCACAAACTCAGCTAATATTTAGCCTTTTCTATTCTTTCTCCTTCATATGAATCATGTTGTTTAATGCACTGTAGGCGACTTGGTGATAATCAGTTCACGGGAAAGATACCCGATTTTATTCAGAACTTGACAAATCTCGAAACACTGTAAGGCTTAATGCTTCTTCCCCTTTTAAGTCGGTCTCTATAGATATACCCCCAAGACAATTCCATCTATGAATTGTATCATCAGGGTTATTCAAGGAAGTGGATTGCAAGGGCCAATTCCCCCTGGGATTGCACTTTTGGAGGGATTGAACGACTTGTCAGTATGGAATTTTGGCATTTCAATCTGATCTCTCTTTCTTTAAGATGTTATCAATCAAATAAAGCTCCCTATTTGATTTTGATATGCAGGAGAATAAGTGACCTCGATGGACCCGAGTCTCGTGTTCCACAACTTAACAGTACTTATATTGAAATACTGTGAGATCGATGTTCCTTCACAGATATTTACTTTATGCAAAAGAGCCAAATCATCTTAGCAATGTGACAATATCGGTGTTATTTTCTTATAGGATTCTGAGGAGCTGCAATCTCATGGGAGAGCTACCTGGTTATCTAGCAAATATGACAGATCTAAAAATATTGTGAGTAGAAAGCGGCTTTTCCCTTTGGCTATTCCAAGCAGAATAAATAATTTTACCCTTAAGGAGTGAAATTTCTACTAGTTTTTGGTTGACTATTAGTTGCAGTTAAAGAACCCATTTAAGATGGCTTGAAGGTCCCTTACTGACTTCAATGGTGTTTTGATATTTTCTATTGATATTGCTGAATTGTGAATGATGTGGCATTTAAACTCTTGGTGATTGTGGCCTCTGCTGTAGAATATACAGTTTCGCACAAAAGTATATGGACCTTTTCTCTCTGTGAGAATTTGTGGAACTATTGTCAACTGTTCTAAAAACTCAAGCTATTAGATGAAAGCGTGGTTTGTTATTTAAATATTCTAACACTCTCTTTGTTTTCACTTTTCCAGCAAGAATTCTTACCTTGGTTGTGGTTTCCCATTTCGTCTAATTTACTTTTGCTTTGATATGTTATCTTAACTTCTTAAGAGCATTAATGCAAAATGGAGGCTTCTAGTGGTTGATTGTCTGGAAACTTTCCTTCCCGTGGTTTACATTCTCGAATCTCAGCCCTACAATAACTAGCTGGAGTTTTATGCTTGACGTACACTTGTCAGACATAACATTCATAGTTCAAACAAGAGCATGGCTTCAAATGCATCTTTATACAAGTCAATTCTTCTAGTTCATGTGGTCATCTCTGTAAGATATAATAGATGCTACTTTTAACAGCAGCATTTTGCCATTCTGTCATGGCTTTGTTTGTTCCGCGAAAAACATTTTCCTGATTTTCCAGTGTTTGGTTTGTTTAGGAAAATGTAAGATCTATTTTTAAATTTAGGAAATGATTTTCTCTTTTGAAAAAGTGGGAAAACATTTTCCAAACTATGAGTTGGTATTGGTGCTTGGACCTGCAACTCTTTGCTTGGACACGGGAACCCCAACCCCTGGTTCTTGGTCCTCAGCGTTCAGCACTAGGTCTTCAGCGCTCGGGCCTAGTCCATCAAGGCTGGGCCCGAAGCCCTGGTGCCCAAGCCCAATGCCCTAATACCTGACCCCGAGTACAAAAAAGCAGTGCTTGGGTCCTTGACACTCAAGCTCTAGTCCCCAGCACTTAAGGTTGAGTCCGCGAAGGCCGTGTGCAGGTCCTTGGTGCTCAAGTTTGGATCCTTAGTTAATGAAATGTTTGTTCTTATAAAAATATTTTTTTATCCCGTGGCCCCGTTGCCATAGCTGACAACCAGCCAAGGAAGAAGTTAAAAGAAAAGGATTAAAAAATTAAATTAAAATATTCGAATTTTTTGGCAATTTTTTCCTAGAAAACCAAATTAAATTTTCCATACTAAACAACGGAAAATATTTTCTGGGTTTTTTCAGGATTTCAGTCAAGCACCGGAATATTTTCATTTTCCTAAAAAAGTAACTTCATGGAAAATATTTTCTAACAACGTTACATTTTCCACGAAACAAATGGAGCTTTAATTTTTTGTTTTTCTGACATTTTTGAATGACCAAATTTCTGTGGTTCTGCTGCGGCTTATCGCATACTCTATTCCCTTTCCTGTTTTTTGAAATCCTCATTTTATTCTTCATTTTTTTATTCACTGAAGCTGGTATTTCCTTTTCTAAGCACCCTAGTATTGAGTCGGCATCCCTTTATTGATATATAATATATTGTGAAGGAGATGTTTTCAACAAATTATGATTAGCTTTAGTTTCCGTCCTATTAGATTAGTGAAATCTCCCAATCTGAACTATAATATGGTGCATTCCTCGGGACGCACTCAATTTAGTGCCCAAATAGCTTTTCTAGTTATATAAATTGAAATTTCCATTTTGTAAATTTGATTTACAGCAGTTTTGTGTACTTATAGCGTGTGACCAACTTGAAACTTGGATTTAGGCAGTGAATGCCTCTGGAGATGAATGTCTAGTAGAAAGCTTAGGCACTAGACAGTTGACCTGTATGTCTAAACATCTGAAGTGGACTTTGTATGTTCATTGATGTTGTCTGTGTTTGTACAATCGTCTGAAGTATGCTCAAAGAGTTTCCTGAGGGAGTCAGTTAAAAGTATCTTCTCATTATATTTTCACATAAACTTGCTTTGCAGAGACCTCAGCTTCAACAAACTGAGTGGCAAAATCCCTAATTCCTACAGCAACCTGGAAAACGTAGATTATATGTAAGTACTTCGATGCTGAACTTAGGCTTCTTTTCGTATTTTGTAGAAGAATCTAAAGTCTCAAGTTTTCTAGCGGTCAAGCTACAGGCAACTTTTACCATAAAGTAGTTGAGCTATCAATAGAACTTAGACCATGATAACATATTCATTTTTTAACTCTCAAAGTCCTCAGGTCGTGAATGCTTATTACTTCACCATCCAAATTTTGTAATGAATTGAGTTAAGAATTTATGATTATTGTCAAGTAATTATTTTGGTGGGACTTTAGTCATGGAGCAGGCGTAGATCGTTGATATTCTGTTGCTTAAAGAGCAGCCCTTTTGATCATTTCTTCGCCTGATTCACAAGTTTCAAAAAGTTACTTGTTTAAGCTGGAAGAGTTAAATGGATCAGTGGTACTTTAGCATTTGACAGTTGTATGTTTCTGTACTCAATGCATGTCTTGTGTGCCTATTTTATGATGTATAGGAGATTAAATATAGCAAAAGTCCTTAGGCTCTCTACTTGGTTCTTCCTACAACAATGGCTCTAGAGGTTTGGTAAGTGCAGCTCTCAAGTGCTATTTAGAAGATCTGTGGAGGACCTTGGTATCTTAGCCCTAGTTTTGAGAATGATGAGAAACTGTACTCCTAAGCTTCTTGGACTGTTTAACATTGGTTTTCATCTTTCTGCCCAACGATTGAAGCTTGACAATGGCACGTCTTCCTTAATTATTTATTTTATGTCTTAGAAGGACAAAAACATTATTACAAGGAAATAGTTGATAAGCTAATTTGGAGGTACCCTTCACTAGTCCAGCTTTGTGTACTACTGTTATGGTAATCTTTCTCCAGGTGCTCCAAGTTTCGCGGGGATCAGGGTTTTCCTCTGTCATTGATTTCCTTAATCTTTCATCTCCAGCTGAAAGCTCTATATTGTTATCATGACTTAAAACTGATTTTTTTCTACACCACTAATAAACAAATGCTAATAATCTACTAAATAATGCGTTTTTGAGGTATAAGTCTTAAATAATTTTCAGTTAGAGTGTATAAAGTACATGAGGAGCTGACTCATTCAAATAATCTTGTTTAGGTATCTAACTGGAAACCAGTTAACTGGAGCAGTCCCTGATTGGATCCTGGCGAAAGGAAAAGATGTGTAAGCTTTGCTGCCTGAAGAAAATATCTTGTTTAATCTTGAATTTGCTTCTAGCTTTATCTGGGTAATCTTGCTCTGTACCAAGCAATTATGCATTCACATATTGCATCTTTATGGTTAGTAGCCTCTGGAGATAAATGGAAACATTATAAGTACCTTTCTCCTCGTTGGGATCTGTTAATTGGATGGATGTATGTAACAAAAGAGGCTGAACTGTATGATATGCATGAAAGAATATCAATTGGACTTTCTTGGAAGTGCCTAGTTAGCTCCATTTCCCCCTATACAAAAAACCATTCCCAGCTGTAGATCATTTTCAGACCTATTGGAATGATTAAAATTATGATTGGAAAATTTTTAGCTCCTATTAATCCTCTTTGAAAGTTTGTCTAATGTATCACCTGCAGTATATGATTAGTTGCTTGGGCCATTTCTTGCTGATAACAATGTTTTTATGGGTTTGTGTATTTGAGAAACTCTACAACCAAAATGAGTGTACTTAGGAGAAGTTGATATTATCTTATGGGTGTATGAATGAAGCTCTTGTGAGGTAGTTTAAACAGATAAATGTTGTCTGGTTAATTTCTTATTAGAAGACGCGACGTAGTAGTAGGTGGAATCACAGTTCTATCTAAGCCTCTTTGCCTTAGATATCATGACTGTGGTACTGTTACTGAGTAAAAATGTTTTTATACACCATAAATAGTTTTAAAGTCTCCGTTTACTTCAGTTAGTCTTTCTCCTTTTCATATTCTAAGATAAGATATTTTCAGTAGGAATAAAATATCAATTTCATCATCTTGTGATGTTTTAGCCTTTCATCTTGCCTTACCTGTCCATTTTTTGCAACTTGTCTGCATTTTTGTACATACTAATCATTTGATGGAATGACTTTCATTGTATTCTTCAAATTGATGAGATTTTGGAAATGGTTGACTGTTTCTCTGTGTAGTGATTTATCATACAACAACTTCACTGCTGGAGGCTCAGAATGTCATGAAGGATCTGTGTATGTCCTACTTCCTTCAGTCAGTCCAGGGCTCCCCCCAAATGTGCACTT
Source organism: Eucalyptus polyanthemos subsp. polyanthemos (assembly GCA_017140185.1). Classification (NCBI taxonomy): domain Eukaryota; kingdom Viridiplantae; phylum Streptophyta; class Magnoliopsida; order Myrtales; family Myrtaceae; genus Eucalyptus; species Eucalyptus polyanthemos. The sequence goes on along the minus strand of CM029467.1, from coordinate 24,168,206 downwards.
ATTGAGTAACTTATATCCTGTTTGTGTATAATATTTCCATTTCTCTGCTGAATGTTGATTTTGTCTTTTCTCTACAGAAAATTGTTCACAAGCTCCGAGGTTGAGAATGTGTATGTTTGCGATTAACTTTTCAACAAGAGACTTGGATTTCTAAGGACCCGCATTTTTATTGATTATGTACTTAGCATTGAACTTCATTAAGAATGATGATGATTATAACAGTAAAATCTTTGCTGACTTGCTCAGAACCTCACATTCTTCCACAAGTGGACTTGTCTCATGTTCGCAGAGTCAACGTTGTGCAAAAAGTAAGTTAATATGCTGCAGAGTCATTGTTGTATAAAATGTAAATTGACGTGCTGTATATCCTATGAAATTTTGTGGGACCGCAGCTAATTGTTCTAAAAGTTTAAGTTATTAGATGAAGTGTGGACATATTTAATTAGGGAGGCAAATTAGGCTTCGAAAGATTTGAACTCATGAAATCCAGCTCTGATACCATATGAGATTTTATAGGATCACAGCCAACTGTTTTAAAAGCTTAAATTGTTAGAAGAATGCGTGATTTTATATTTAAATTATTCTAACATATCCTATCATTATCGTCAGATTCTAATATTGCATCTTACTCTCTGTGTAATTTCTCATCAAATTTATCTCCTTGTCAACTCTCCTCTTGGCTATTGTGTCAATCTTTGATGGTTGATGCATAATTACCCTAATAATTTCAAAAGCTACCTGCATGAAATAATGGGTTGCTCATAACTTGGGAGTTTCTATGTAATTTTCCAATGAGTGAATGCTAGCTTATTTAGTGTGTCTGGAAAGTCCACTCCATATTAACAAATAGAAGAAACTGAATTTTCTTTGTGGCTGCTTCTTTACTCCATCCAGGTCGGAATAACCTCTTCATAAATTGCGGTGGGAGGAAAGCAGAAGTAAGGGGCACCACATACGAAGCTGACTTACGGGAGGCTACACCTTCAAGTTTCTTCAGGAGTGATTACTGGGCCTACAGTAGCACTAGTCACTCCGCCGGTGACAATATCACTGCAGATAGCTATAAAGTTAAAAACACATCTACACTGTCCATGAATGATGCCCAACTTTACATGGAAGCACGACGTTCTTCCATCTCTCTAACTTATTACGGTTTTTGTCTGATGGATGGGCCCTACAATGTAACCCTTCATTTTGCGGAGATAATGTTCACAGGCAACAAAAGTTATCAAAGCCTTGGAAGGAGAGCTTTTAATATTTATATACAGGTAAACTCGGAGCATTATGGAGTGCTGGTTCTAATATATAAAGCACATAAAGCGCTCAATATGTTATGGTTGGGAAGTTTATCCAAATATCTCGTACTTGCAAATCATGATTTTTTCACAATTTGTACATTCTATGGAGACGAAAAGTTTTACCTTGTTCAGTGTGGAGAAACTCAACTTGAATCAGATGAAATATTATTTCAGGGGAAATTGGTGTGGAAAGATTTCAACATTGAGATTGAAGCAGGTGGAGTTGGAAAGGGGGTCATGAGAAATTTTGCCGCCATCGTGACCAAGGGCACTCTGGAGATACGCTTCTATTGGGCTGGGAAAGGAACCACTGCTATACTTGACGGAGGAGTCTATGGTCCTCTTATATCTGCTATCTCCATCTACCCTGGTACGCAGATGGATGCTTCCATGTTTCACTTGGTGCTTCTCTGCTGAGAAAGTTACTCTTATTCATGTTGAAAAGAATACCTATATTTTTTCTTGCACCAGAAGTCATCAATAGGCTATTCAGTTACTTGGTTTGGTAGCAAATGCCTACTGTTGGATTCAGGCCATTGACATATGTCACTATAGATCAAGTCAATTACGCACAATAGCTGACCAGGGTCTATTATTATTCTCTTGGAGTTGAAAATTGGTTATAGGTTGCTTTGTGTTCTTTCTATCGGAGTGTGTTTTCTCTATGTATCTTTAATCCTTCCATTTGACTACGAATTGATAGCCTTGTTCACTTTTCCGCTATGGATTACGACCACTGTGCCTGTATAACACAGTACAGCCTTGAGAATGAAGAGTAGAATTTTTTTGTTTTTGTTTTTGTTTTTGTTTTTCATTTTCCCTTTGTATTTTGTATTACATGTTTCATAGATGATATCTTCCCGTGCTCATTTATCTGATAGTTTCTGTGGAGTACTCTGGGCGGTTTTATGTCCTCTTAATTCTCAATTATTGTGTTCTCCATCAATTTCTTTGTGTTCAATGAGAAACTGCAGATATTTTTCTGCATTTACGTCTACCCCATTTAACTGAACAGTTTTGGTTAAATATTTGTTTGTTCTTTCTTCATTGCAGGCTTTGATCCCCCGGCCAGCATATCTGCTGGCACAGTGGCTGGGATTCTGGCTGCCATAGTTTTTGTAGTTTTCCTTATCCTGGTTATCCTTTGGTGGAGAGGATGCCTTGGACGTAAAGATAAAATGGCACAAGGTAGTTGCTTACCTGGAATCTCCGCTATTTAGTCCACGTGTATTTGTCAAGATATATGAGAATGTTATGCACTCTGAATACATTTTCCCCCTTCCATATTCTGGTGGAGAGGGAGCATAGTCACATTGCTTCATATATGTTTCAGCTAAATCGCACAGTTGTCCTGTCAAACTGTTGGCAAATACATTTTCCCCCCTCTGTATTCTGGTGGAGAGTTAGGCGATATACAGCTAAAGTGTCATAGAACCATTTGGTTTGCTTAATGAACTAAATTTTTATTTAGAAATCCGAAAAATGAAGGAATAGATAGTTATAGGGAGAGACGGTAGATTGTTTCTCAGATGTGTGTGTGTGTGTATACACACAAAGTCTACGTTTCAAGACACCAAAAATAGCTGCCAGAACTTCACATACAAACCACACCCTACTTTTCCAAGGGGGTTCTCTGTATGATTTTTATTTTCCTTCACTATTAAATACCCTGGGGACAATCTCATTTTACTTTTCAAAAATACATACTGCCAACTGATGCCAGACTTTCCTAGAAAATAATTTTCAAGATGCTAAGCTATTCTTTACTGAACTTGCTCAGATCAAAACGGTACAAAAATGTTTTCTGGAATATTGAGAAGGAATTGGTACGTCTTTGTTAGATAGTGGATTATATACTTTAACTGTTGACTTTTCCAAATTCATAGAAGTTCCAAAACGTGTTGCAGATTTGAAGGGTCTAGAGTTGCAAATTGGTTTATTTACCTTGCGACAGATTATAGCTGCCACAAACAATTTTGACACTGCCAATAAGATAGGAGAAGGTGGTTTTGGTTCTGTATACAAGGTATGCTGAAATTGGCTAACCAAATTCCCCCAATTCCCAAGAGAGAAGATATGGAGAAACCAGCATTCAATGTAACTCAATTTTCACAACATGGATCTGATGCCAAAGTTGAATTGCAGGGTTTTCTGCCAGATGGCACCACTATAGCAGTGAAGCAGCTTTCATCCAAATCACAACAAGGAAATAATGAGTTCCTGACGGAGATTGGGACAATCTCTGCTCTTCAGCATCCACATCTTGTGAAACTCTATGGATGCTGCATTGAAGGAAATCAACTTTTGCTGGTTTACGAGTACATGGAAAATAACAGTCTTGCTCGCGCTTTATTTGGTAATTTGATATCACATTGTGCTTCATTGACTTCAGTTAATGACATGGCAGTAAAGCAGCTTTGATGTCTTCTGATACAATTGAAGGTCCTGAAGTATTTCAGTTAAAGTTGGATTGGTGGACAAGACACAAGATATGCGTGGGTATTGCCAGGGGATTGGCATATCTTCATGAAGAGTCAAGGCTGAAGATTGTGCATAGAGACATTAAGGCTACTAATGTCTTACTGGATAAGGATCTCAACCCTAAAATATCAGATTTTGGTTTAGCAAAGCTTGATGAGGAGGACAAAACACATATTAGCACCAAGATTGCTGGAACTTAGTAAGTTTCTTGCTTTTTGTTCCTGTTAACCTAAGTAGGAGCCAGTGACAACATAAAAGCATGGAATAGAAACATATATTCTGATTTAAGAAAAGTGAGTTGAATGGAGCTTTGTGGTAGATTCACATCATCTTACTCTGCCATTAAGTAATGATACTCTGATATTGACTTATGTAATTGTTAATCTGAATATAACTTAGTATTATAGCAAATTCGCCCATGTTTCTATTGTATGCACATGGAAAAACATAGATAAGCATGTTGACATGTTTTAGATGTTTGCATTAATGCGTGTGAAAAGTCAACTTGTTTTTGAAAGGAATGTGATTAATTAGGGAAAAGATAAAATTGTAAGTTCATTCTACTAACTCTAACGTTCATTCAACAAACAGAACTATAAACGTAACTATAGACATTTCCAAAACAAAGTCAAATGATGTCCCCATCATCGTGGCTAAAATTCATAAACTTGTTACAGGGCGAGCTTCACATTACAAACACTTTAGGCCTTCCCAAATAAATGTAATATTGGGTACTATATGGAGATTCCCTCACTCCATTTTTGCAAGTTCTTAGATATCTTTGTAATGCTGGGAAATGCCCTTAAGCTCATGTACGTCATCTTATAAATGATACTTATATTTCAAACAAAAAAAAAGTTTATAAAGAACAACAATGATCTTTTTCTTTTTCCTGAAATATTCTCGGTAAATGATATTAGAATATATTAGGATGCATTTGTTTTTTTCCTCTACTCTTTAGACCATAGCGTCACATTTAGGAATGACTCTTTCTTTTGAATTTTAGGAATATTAAGTATGTGCTATTTAAGGCAGTTACCTTGTTGCAAACACAAGCTCTTTTCTTGTTGTGTAGTGGATATATGGCACTGGAGTACGCAATGCATGGTTACCTCACTGACAAAGCCGACATCTATAGTTTTGGCGTTGTTGCCTTAGAAGTTGTTAATGGCCGGAGCAACACTAGCTCTGAAAGAACTGAGGAATGCTTTAATCTACTCGATTGGGTAATCAACTCTATCATTTCAATTATGATCATATCCGTATTTAAATCCTCACATGCACTTTCAATGGTTGCAAAGGAGTTTCACAGTTAACAGCTATTGAAACTTGCTTAACAAATTGTCATGCTGTGAAGTGCAATTTGTTATTTCAAATTAATCCGATTCTTCTTATCATGTTGGTCTACTCAATTTTCATGTAGATTCTTTTTTTTTTTCTTTTTTGGAATGAAGAAAATTCTATTTCTTGAAATTTGGGGAAGTTGACCCCATAATTTAGGGTGGATCTCGAAAGTTCAGTTTTTAGTCTTTATGTTTTTATGCTTGACATTCATACTCCCTGTAGTTTCATTAGCGCCAAACAAGTCCTTCAACTACCAATGAATTTTGGCAATTACTGTTAAATTAAAAAGTTTTCAAGACCATGTCTTGAGCAGAATATCCATATACTTTCGATTGAGGTATGACTTTTTTCACATTCATATAATTGACTCCTTAAGTTAGATTTTGTTTTGCTTTGAGTGAGCAATCATTAGAGCAAACAATTATTATTAGTCATTGTTAAATCTGATTGTCGCCTGAGTTGCATAATCAAGAACATTGAAAGACGAGTCTGCCGTTTCATGTAATGACACTGACAAATAATTTGTGCTGATAAAACTCGACAATAGCTGGCGATTTTAAAGCGGTGTAGGTGATTTCTTGGCAACCAGTTAACCATTAGTAAGTGATGTTGTAGTCTAGTATCTTTTATTTAAAATCGGTAAAAAAAATCATGTTGGATCTGTATTGACTCATTCGATTCTTTTTATCCATTTATACCCTAGAACTAGTAGGTGCTTATCCACTGTACTTGCCGCATAATTATCAAGGGAGATAATATACTTCTTCCTGTTTCAGCATTTAGAGCATATTTTGCAACTGATCAATACCTGAAGCTTGAGAGGGAAATACCTTCACTTTACATTTCTGTATCTAGGCACACTTTCTGAACGAGGGAGAGAATTTGATAGAACTAGTTGATCCGAGGCTTGGTTCTCACTTTAACAAAGAGGAAGTGCTGGCATTGATAAAGGTAGCTTTGATGTGTACTAATGTGACTCCAGCACTCAGGCCACCAATGTCATCTGTGGTTAGCATGCTTGAAGGCAAGGTTGCTGTTCCAGTGCTGGACTCTGCGGGCGCTATCATGACTCAGGAGAAAATTGAGGCCATGAGGAAGCATTTTAGAGGTGACGAACATCAGACAGTTGGTGAGAATATCAGCAAGAGTATGTCTATTGAAGAGCCATGGACTGGAACCGCTTTGTCTGCATCTGATAATGATCTCTATCCGGTACTTCTGGATACTGATTACTGGCACAAGAGAGTAAGAAATGGTTTGTTGTGTTCTAAGTAAATTAGTTCTTGAAAGAACTAGGGCTTCATTGGGTAATCCTTGCAGCAGAACTCTTAAATGTTGCTTCGAAGTTTCTCTTTCGCTCACATTTGGAACTGAAGGTATAGGTAATATAAACAAAACAATGAGTGTTATGCAGTGCAGCAATTGGGTATTGTGAACTAATTAGTGGGGAAAGCCTAAAGACAATGGCTTGTGGTTTGGTGTTTGTATCGTGCTATCTCTTTACATTTTGTTATTCAAAGAGAGACAATGTTGCAACTTTTTCCTCTTCACACAATAACGATGTGTGGGCCATTGCAAGGCAGGGAATCTATTATGGAAGATTTTCATTTGTTTGAATGGCGAGATGTGCGAAGTGGCACATTCTTGCTCTGGATGTGTTTTGTTCATGAGCTCAGCCTGTTATATGTTGCTACTCAAGAATTTCTCTTAGCAGATGCCAATTTTTTGTCTTTAGTGTGGATGATGGTCGGTCAATTTCATCTTTCCCATCTTTGAGAAATGATGAAACAGAAACTTGTATGTCTATCCGCAAAATTTCTCTGGAGAAACTTGCATGTCTAGTCACTGTTTCTTGCAAATGTTGGATTACTACCTCATCATACCTCATCAGTGGACTACTTCCATTCCATCAATGGTTCTATGTTATGAGTCAATGCCCAAAACGGCCTTAGGTTAATGTCAAAAGAATCAAACAAGTTGAAACCGAAACCGAAAGCTTAATGGGTTTGTCTGCTCTGCCTTAGATTGGAGAGGTGGGGGCCGAGTGAATATTGATGAAGTTGATACTTAACATCCCACAACGAAAATTGAAGTGTCCATTTAAAAGGTGGGTGATTCGCTGCCGCTATTACAATTACAACCTAGCAAAGCAAAACAACAGATCTGCTGCAACTTCGTAAATCCTAATTTCTAAACCGGCAAACTTCCACCAAAATTGGAAACCAAATCTTGTATCCTAAGGGCCTATTTGTTAAAATCTATTTATGTTCCCCGAAACAACTATTTTTGTTCTTTTGTTCCAAGAAATGAAAAAAGAATAGAAACTTGTTTGGTAAAAATTTTGTTCTCAGAAATAATTTTTTTTCTCGAAAAATAGATTTCGAATTGAAATGAAAATTAGAAAAAAAGTAGCTTCTTATTCCCCGGAAACAATTTCTAGAATATATTTTTCTCTTTGCTTTTTTTCTTCTTCTTCTTCTTCTTCCTTTTGGCTGGTCACTAGCCTTGGCCATGGCCAGCATCGGCGATCGATCAGATGAGGGCCGGCGACCTTGCCGAAGCGTTGCCGGCCCCTAGAGACGCCGAGCCACGATGAGGCTCGTTGACCTGAGCCTCACCATGGCTAGGCGAGGCACGGTGAGGTTCGGCCTCGCCTAGCCTAGGCGAGGCCACCGATGAGGCTTGACCTCACCTAGATCTAGCGAGGCTAAGCCTCGTGGGGGCTAGGCGAGCCTCTAGCAAGCTTGCTAGCCCTCGCCTTGGCCTGACGAGGCTCTGGCGAGCTCGCCAGACCTCGTCTAGCTAGTTGTCGACAACTGGCCACAAAAGAAGAGAGAAGAAAAAAAGAAAAAAGAAAGAAGAAAAAGGAAAAATATAATAAAAATATTGAATTTTTAAAAGAAACAAGAAAATTATATAACTTTACCAAACGTATTTCTTTTTCAAGAATATAAATTTTATGCAATTATCAAGCGGGTTCTTATATTCAGAAATTGTTCCTGAAACAAAAAAAAAAATTCTAATAAAAAATTGTTCCCGAGAATAGAAGCGTTACCAAACGCGCCTTAAATAACTAACTTGAAAAAGAACAAAAAATAAGGGATGCTTTAAGTGGAATTCGACAACTACCTGTATCTCGGTGGACCATTACTTCTAGTAGTTACTTTTTTTACTTTATTATCAAATTGATAAATAGAATCTAACAGTTCAATGTCATGCCATTCCTTATCTCTCTCTCTCTCTCTCTCTCTCTCTCAACTCTGCAATAAAAAAATTAGTAAAAATGATTCGTTTTATGCAATGCAAGGGATTGAATTTTGGGAATTAAGGGTGAACATGACTTCTCTGTTCCCCGGAACAGGTTTGGAATAGAAATCGTTTGGTAACGCAATTTGATTTTTCTATTTCTGAAACATATTTCTATTCCAGCAATAGATTTGAAAAAGAAATTAGAAGCTAAAATTTTTAACTTCTCAATTTCTGAAATAGAAATTGAGAAATCAATTTCTGACCAGAAGTCAATTTTTGTTCTAGAAATTTTGTTATGCGCACCCTAAGTGAAGTCGATACTGAGTTGACATTGACCGTTGGTTAGCTTTTGCAACTTGGTTGGGTTAGAGAATGCAAATCGGACCGCATTCAATGAGCGGGCCATCACTATAAGGTAAGATGATTTATTTTTCCATCTAGCTATATTTCTTAAATCACTTAGGTTTTGGTTTGATTTATGACTATAGATGTAATCGTTAGTGAAAATTTATTTAAATAGTGATATTTGGAAAGGTTTTTATTGTCAATTTTATAACTATCATTAGTTTAATAATTGTGTGTCACTATGGAAAAAATGAACTTAAATTTTAATTTAAGATAAAATAGGTGGAAAGCTATAGAGGTAATTTTTCCATGACTCAAGAAAGGGGTGGGCTTTCAAATGAATACTAATGGTTTAGACTTTTTAATAGGACATTGGAAGGTTTAGAGATTGGAAAGGAGTTGATGTCCAGAAATTAACAAAGCATAAAATTGATTTTTTTTCAAAGTAAGTGGCGGATCTCATCTATTCACATTGTCTTTTAATCTGTGCTCCTCTCATTAGGTGATGGCATGTGCATTTAAGATCAAAATAAAGTTAGAAAATATCAAGATCAGAAACATGTAAATCAAATTGGAAAACAAAGGAATATAGAATTTAAATATGTGTGGGTCATGGGTTTCCATGATTAGACTTAAGAGAGAACATGGGTCTCAAAATTTAAGATGGGTCATAGTATACATTTCGACTCATATTATTTATATGCCGAAAATCATATTCTATCTACCTAATATGATAATTTTCCCGCATTTGACGCATTCGCCGGTTGAATGGAGATCTTCAACCCAGCCCGCACTTACTCTCATTGGTGTCCGAATCGACTCTCAGCTGCATTAATGCATGTACTGATACGTTCGTAGTGCAATGTGTAAAGACTTTTATGGAAACATGGTGTAGATATGAAAGATTGACATTTCTTTTGAACACAATAAAATATCCATGTGGAAAGTTTTCTATCACAAAAAGAAAAGAGGGACATTGAAAATTCAAAAAAGCTCTTTGGCATATATTCTACGTTCTAGATTATGAACGCCAAAGCAAATTGCCAAATCATGGAGGTCTGGTCCTTAGTGTTGGCAGGAACGAATAAATGTCTCCGAAGACTCCCATAGTCAATGCAAGCGTGCGTATTTCTCATCATAGAATTTGTCCCCTCGTTGCATGGTTGACTGGGCAGTCCTTGTCGAGTTCAAAAATCACTATGCCAACAGTAATAAAAAGGGGCAATTAAAAGGTTTTTGACCAAAAAAACAGTAATTAAAAGGTCAAAAATCGAATCACCTATAGAGAAGCGAGGTCATAGTGTAGTCTACTAATAACGTTTCGGGCGGCTAGGCAAGTAAACTAATGAGGTTCTACTTTTGAGGGGTTGATTTTTTTTTTCATCCAAGTTGAGAATCATAATGACTAAAAGATGTAATATTCTATAGAACATCAATTAAAGTATACACGAGCTTATATAATAATTATGTAAAGTAACAAATCAAGACCAATCAAAGGAAATATACAAACCACTGGGATTCACCCCAGTGGCTACCCTTCCAACATGGAAGGGAGATGTGAGGGGTTCAAATCCCCACCTTCTCAGGGGGGGATGGGGTGGGGATGCGTAAGTTTCAGGAGTGCGTTTCGACTCCCACGCCCTGCAAGAGGCAGGGCAAAAGTCTGAGAGTGAGTGTAGAGTAGGAATAGAGTAGGACTAACAAAAAAAAGGAAATATACAGAATCATATAATAATATATAGAATCATAGAATATTTTAAATATATCTCTAATAGTCTAGTTGACTAATTGGGGCTTGAGAAATCTCTTATCTTTAATTAGAAGCTCAAAAGGAGAGATGATTGAGATTTAACTATTTTCTTATTTGTCTAATTAAGAGATTTACTCCAACCCCGTTAGAAGTATAAAACTATAATAACATAATGGCAGATAAAAATGGTTACAAATTGATGACCGTAAAAAATCGTTAAAAAAATAATAGCTTTCGAAATTTCAAGACTATTGAAACATACAACGGAAAATTGTTCCAATCTACATGGTTTCTTGTAGTCAAGGAAGGTTTCAAGGTAAGTGACGAGATTCTGTGCTTAGAATCCATTACTTAAAGTTAACCTGAAATTTTCAAAGCTCTGAAACTTGCGTGTTGAATATAACTGCGTTGATTGACAGTATTAAAACAACCCTCAACGACTCAACATTAATCTGATTAGACATGCATAGAAGATTATGTTTTGCTTAGGTCTTGTGCATGACGTGGTCCGTGGAACCATTATTATTTGGTCTAAGTCAACTTTTGTTTTGCGTGCCTTGATTTTCTGCGGTTGGTGTCCACGTTTATAACATGGAACGGAGATAAAAGAGGCCATGTTAGGCCACAACAAAGTCAAAGTACAAAACCCCTCCTCGCTACGATTCCCTGACTTGTCTTGTAATTGGAAAATTTCAGCCTCTTTCGATGATGACTATTTAAACAGTTAAAAGTTTCTTTCAATAGTTACGCACATAATTGAACTTTAAAAAAAAAAAAAAATTACAAGCACTTGAAACCTATGTTGCACCGACATGTTGCAAGGATATGTTATACGTGCTTCTGTGTCGTATCCAACATCTGTCGGACCATGTCGGACATGTCGACATGCTCGGACACACATTGACTGCGTGTCAGATTTGTCAGCACGTGGTCAACTTTTGTCAACACGTTTCAACATGCGTGTTTGAAAGACAATGGAGGGTGGAGGCGAGGGGAGGGAGTAGAGATGAGGCCGCGAGTGAAGGCAAGCCCGCGACGGCGAGAGACGGCCAGAGAAAGAGCAGAGACTGAGGTGAGGGCCATGAGGAGGAACTTCACGAGGGAGGTGCGCGTGGGGGAGGGCGGCGTCGTCGAGTGGGGCGGTGGCGGCGATGGCGGCAAGGGGGAGGAGGAGGAGGAGGAGGAGTTCGCGGCGGTGTGCAACCTCTCGGCACACAGGGACCACGCATTCCATCCTTGGGAAGTTGCTTTCACCATATTCAATGTGAGCTGCCTTCTTTTCCGATCCCTATTACTGAAATTTTTTCTGGGTTACTCCCTTTTCAGCTCCTCCGGCGAATGTGGACCCCCAAGGGGAATTTTTATTTAATCAAAAAAATTATTAAATGAAATTAAAAAGTAATTTCAAAAAATAAAAGTACTGTATGTTGAATGATTAGTGTAAATTCATTGTAGGTTCTTTTTTTTAATTAATTAATTATTTATAAATTTGAATCAAATTAATTAAAAATAAAAATATTCATTTAATATACAACGTGTCTTAGTGTGTCAGAATTTTCTATTTTTGAGAAATAACGTGTTGACATGTTGTGTCGCATGTCCGTGTCGCGTGTCGGTGCAACCTAGTTTGAAACCTTTCATTTGCCACAATATTTCTCATATAATCTTTTTATAATTTTTTGAATATTTGAGTTTAAAAATTATTGGACTTCTCTAGAAGCCAAAAACAAAGACAGTCGTGTGTGTGTTTCTATATATACATACATACATATATATATATATATATATATATATATATATATATATATATGTAGACACACATACGATTGTCTTTGTTAACATACATACATACATACATACATACATACATACATACATATGTATATATGTATGTATGTATGTATGTATATATATATATATATATATATATATATATATATATATGTATATATAGACACACATACGATTGTCTTTGTTAACATACATACATACATACATACATACATACATACATACATACATACATATATATATATATATATATATATGTATGTATGTATGTATGTATGTATGTATGTATATGGACAAGTCTATGAGCAGCTCAAGAAAGATGGAATTTTTTTTAAAAAATCATAATTCTATAGCACCGGTGTCAATTTAATTAGAAACTTTTCAACTACATCAATTGATACTAAATATTTTCAACTTTTGCCAATTAAACTCACTGGCTAATTTTGATAGGAAATTGTTGATATGAATATTAGTCGTGCCCACCGGCCATCCTACGTGGCAAGCAATCACGTAGATAATTTTTGCAATTTAAAAAAAAATCCACATTTTTTAATTTTTAATTTTCTTTTCTTTCATTTTCTTTTTCCTTCTTCCTCCGCCAGTAACCATGGCCGACTAGAGGTGAGGGCCGGATGGATTATGTCAGCAATTGTCAAAAAGTTTTGGATTGAATTGGTATAATTGAAAGTTTATGACTTAATTGGTATAATTGAAAGTTTATGACTTAATTGATACAAATATAATTGATTTAGAACTTGCTTTGGTAATTTTATCTAAAAATGAGCGTTGTATAGTTGACTTGGTGAAACACCTATCAACATCGATAGAGACTTAGATATGCTAATGTACAAGCACCCATTAAATGAATGAGATAGACCATGGTGCCAAATATTTCAGTTTCCACAGTTGTACAATTCAATTATTGTCCTGAAAAGTCTTAAGACATTATTATTTTGTTCATTGACATTAGATCCCAAACTCGACATATATGATATGTATATATATATTTTTAACAACTTTAATAGGATAACTTTTTCCATTATTTATGTTCAACATATATGATACCACCAATGGTGCGCAAACTATAACAAGTCAGGGGGTGGAGAATTGGACTTAACCAATTTGTAGGACTTGCAGGGTATTTTTTTTTTTTTTTTGGCCTCCACATAACCGGGTCTTGGTGGCCGTAGCCCTTGACTTTTTTTAAAAGAATAGTAATTTGTTACAATTGAAGTCAAAAGAAAGAGGAGAAAAAAAGATTTGTCCAAAAAAAATGTGAATCTAATTATTTTTTGGACAACTTAACGAGTTGCTGAACTTTCTAAGAATCGTGGAATTATCGTGGAATTTGAACTCTGCCTTCAATAAACTGTATAATAATCTAAATTTGAGACGTGGTCATAGCAAACTTAGAGCAATAGAAAATACTATTGTCACTAGAAGAAAAAAATTAGGTAAGAAGAGTTGGACAAAAGCTTTACTACTTCATGCAACCCGTGGTGGCAGCATAGTGGTTGGGCGCTGGTTCCTTTCACAAGAGGTCCAGTGTTTGAATCCCTGCATTGTCTGCCTTGTTAGAAAAGAACCCATGACTTACTCGGGGAGCAAGGGTGGTGGTGACTCTACTCCCTCCAGGGTTTACATCACCGCGAAGCGGCGCACGGAGGTTCCCCGGGTTACCCAAAAAAAAAGTTTTACTACTTCATTCTAAATGGAATATCCCTACATTAGAGGAAGGCATGAGGTTGTCTTTCTCTGTATCTCTCACCTTTAGACATCACTCTTTGTCTCTGACTTGCTCTCACATGAAGAGTTGGACAAAAGCTTTACTACTCCATTCTAGATGATTATTTCTCTTTCCTTTCTTTTTAATACTTTTTTGCTTTATTTTTTGGGTTTTTGGATATAGGGCAGACAAGAGTTGTTGGCCAACTCTTGCTAGCCATGGGCAAGGTCGCAAAAAAAAAAAAAAACCATAAAATATTCAAAATATTATTAAAAAAGTACCACGTCAGCATAAGCTATTCATGTTAGTAATTTCTAGTCAAAATTGGCCGGATGATTTAATTGGAAAAAAGTGAAAAGGTTTACAACTAAATTGGTAAGAAGTAAAAATGTTTAGAATTCAATTTACAAATTAAAAGATCTAGGACTAAATTAGTAAAAGCATAATAAATTTGGAATTTTTTGGACAATTTCCCATGCAAAAGCAAATTGCCGATCATGGAGATCAGATTCTCAATGTGGGCAGGAACGTATAATTGTCTCCGGAGACTCCTATAGTCAATGCATGCATGCGTGTTTCTCGTCGTAGAAATTGTCCCCTCGTTGCATGGTTGATTGGGCAGTCCTTGTCGAGTTCAAAAATCACTGTGCCGACGGTAATAAAAAAGGTGCAATTAAAAGGTTTTCGACCAAAAAAATAGTAATTAAGAGGTCATCTTTAAGGAAGCAACGTCATGGCATAGTTTGCTGTTGAAACCTAAATTTTTGCAACCTGGTCATCCATTTATTGCATAGAAAATTAGGGATTAATTTTTAACCCCTAAAAAAATGAATTAAAATTGCATAGCATATAATTTTAGTTGCATTTATCTATTTGTTTATCACTTTTGCATTTGATTGGCGGCGGATGAGCTACAACTTTACGAGTTGGCAATTCGATATATTTTGGAAAAGATTTATATTATTCTTCCAATATTCGGTGAATCTTTTGTATATTCGGTGAGGACAAGCATAGGAATGAGATATTGCGAGCTCATCTTTGCAAAGGTTTGCAATCTAGGAAAAGTCTATTACAATCTTGAATTTTTGGCAATACTCGATCAATTTGTGGGCTGGTATTTGGGTTAAGGAAATAAAATGGGCAAAGAATATTCATCATGCATGGTCCTATGTGGAAAGATACGAGCATATTGAAATTCGGAAGATCAGCATGAGAAGGGAATGTTGGGCATGTTCTACATTACGGGCACATGGATTTGCAAAAAAAAGATATATCCTTGCAAAGAAGGCATTTGGTCAATGAGGAAGAGGAAAGGAAATAGAATATATTTCAATGCATGCACAGAAGAAACAAAATATGCTTTCTTTCCTCGATGGTTTACACCCTTTCACTATAGATGGACTCGTTACAGGACAAAAAAAGGGGGCATTCTTGATACGAGAGAGAGACGTGAGAGAGGAAAGAGAGCGAGTCTTCTTGGCCAAGACCCATGCCAACACTTCTGCCGCGGTGCTTTCATCGTCTGCAATACATTGTCAACGAGCTGCCCTGCCACCCTGTTGAGTTATTACTCGACCGCTTGACGACGCCACCGCAGCTCATCGACGACGTCACTGCAACTCCGCCCCTCGTAGTTGCTGTTCCGACTATTGCCCGAACGCCGCCATCACTGCTGCCCCGCATCCGTGAACCGAGCTGGTTGTTTCCAGGCCACGACCTCGTTGCTACCGCAACACCAGTAGGCACTGCTCATGTCACCCATCCCAATCAGCCCGATCCTCGGGTTTGTTTCGTCGTGCCCAGACGATTTGCACCAATACTCGCGTTGCCAAACGAATTCCAGCGAGGTGATTGAGCTCGGTCAAAATACAGCAAGCATCCGAGTCACTAAAATCTGGGCAAGAGAAGGGCACACGTTCTTTCTGTAAAGGAGGACGTATACATTGAAAGGAGGGAGGATTTCGCATGCTTATTTTATTGAAATTTGGAGCATCTCCCCATTGTGGTTCTCTAGGTCTCTCGGGTAAGCCTTGCTATTGCTACAACAACAAAAGTTATCGTTTTGCAAATTGCTTCTCGAGGTTTACGCGCATATCATTGAATCGAGCAATCATCAAGGAGCCGCACGCAAAGCCCCCTGGCAAGTAGCCATCCTGTGAGCCTCGCTCAGCACCACCACATTACGTGGCAAGTAGCCATTTGAGGATCGGAATTCGGAAGCCAATATTTGAATTAGGTAAAAATCTTATCTATTTTGATTTCCGAAAATTCCGTTTCCTTATTTCAAATATTCATTGATGCACGTGATTGAAATTCCCGATATACTATCATATCCGTAATCTCGAGTAGCCTTATAAATTATGAAATATTTCTAATTTCACAACGTGCATATGATTGACAATCCGATTTCATGCCCGGAATATGACTCACAATCGCGCGGAAAAATCGCCAATCCGATCTCACGGTCAAGATTTTGTTAGAATTGGCCAATCCGATCTCATGCGCGAGATACAATTCATCAATTTATTTGGTGGATATCAATCATATCTTGCCTGATTTGCCGTCATATTGTTTGAATTGATTTTATTTCCGTAAAAGAAAAACCCAAAATATATATATTGAGTTAGATTAGGTTCATGTTAGAATATTGCTTGTTTCGGGATCATTTGCGTATTTATATTAGGCTTTTTATTAATTCTGAATTTTTGAAATAAAAACACCAAAAACATTAATTGAGGATGTTAGATTTTCTTTTCATAAATTGCATGTTCAATTATTAGGCAATTTTAATTTCGAATTCTATAAAAAAAAAAGGAAAAGAAGAAATAAAAAATATCATGCGTGTGTAACTTAGAATTAGGTCATTTCGTCATCTAGTCATTGCATGTTTAGGATCATTTGAGTGCATGACATATTAGGATAATTACATTGTCATTAGATCATGTTGTGACATATGGTTTGCACGATATGTTGCATGTTACATGTCATTTTAGTTAGGCAATTTGGCGTGTCATTGCATAGTATTTCACGCAAAAAAAAAAAAAATCATTTAAATAAAAGAAAATCCTAAAAAAGAATGAGCGATTGCGTGTTAATTAGAAATCATATCGGGGATGATACTAATGATAAGCATCGAGGATATTCATGATATTCAAGCTAATTAGTTAATTTATCTCATTGTTACACATTTAGATATTTCCTTTGTTATTGGTGTGGTGAGTCAATTAAAGGAGTTACCAAAGAACCCTCGTTGGGTCGCTTTTTATCGCATCTTTGGTACTTTAAAGGCTCTCCTAATAAGGAGCTGATTTATAAACCTAATGGTATTTTGATGTTGATTGGGCTGGGTTAGCATGTGATCATCAGTCCACGACTAGGTATTGCACTTTTCTTGGTGGTAATTTGATTACTTGGAGGAGCAAGAAATAGACAACTATTCCTAAGTCTAGTGTGGAGGCCTAATATCGTGCTATGGCACATATTGTGACTAAATTGTTGTGGTTGAAATCCCTTCTATTAATCAACGTATGATATGATGTGTGATAATTAAGTAGCTATTTATATTGTTAGGAATCCTGTTTTTCGTGAGCGAACTATGTGTATAGAAGTTGACCGTCACTTTATTTGTGATGTTGTGAAGCAGAAGTTGGTTACTACTCTTTATATTGCCTCTAGAGATTAATTGGTTGATATGTTTATTAAAGTGTTGTTTTGTCCCATCTTTGTTACTAGTTGTTTCAAGTTGGGTATGAGTGACCTATATGCTCTAGTTTAAGGGGAGTGTTACATTACTTGAGTGGTGTTGGTTTTATTTTCTAGGTTTTATTTCTTTTTACATACATAAGGGCATCATGGTAATGTATAATTTATATTCAATGTAAATATATCGCAATAGGTATACGGTTTCGGTAACACATAAATGAAGCACCCCTTGTTGGCTTTTAGGATTCATTTCTTCCTCTTCTTCTCTCTATTTTTCCTCCCTTTCTTCCTCTCTCTTGGCTACTTACCGTAGGTTCTCAAATCAACTTTGCCATAGAATATAAAGTTTCCTATTCTTTTCTATCCTTTCTTGCATATCATTAAAAAGGAAAGGTGATTGATTCCTGAGTTGGGCCGATTTCACTTTAGAACTGGAAACTAGATTAATTCCGAGGTTAGACTGGTTTGGTTTAGGATTTTGGCAATTTCCTTTTCTTTACTCTTTAAAAGAAGAGGGTAGTTAAAAAAAAAAAAAAGAAGACATATTGTCCGAGCAGTTTGATTTCCATATGGAATTAAGAATTGGTCTGATTATTCCTATTCCAAAAATTTGGAATCGAGAATAACCAAAACTAGTCGATTTAGTGCGGTTCCCGTGTATACTCCTATTAAAAAGCGATGCTTTGTTTCCTCCAAAAAGAATCTTGTGATGTCATTTCTTATCACAATAATAACCCTTCTTCATATGTTCATTTTACTAGTTTGTTTTTCATATCTAAGATGAAATTGAAAACGGAAAACTTCATGTTGAAATCTTAACACCTTTTAATTAGAAAACAAGAAAATAATAATGATTAAAAGGAAAAGATCAAAAGTACCACTTTTGCTCCATAAATTTGATTTGCCCTCAAATTATAATTATTGTGATATAAATATCTTTAATTTTTTTTATGTCACCAAAAACCTTAAATTTGTCCATAGCAACATAAATACCTCAATTTTTTTGTATCACAAAAAAATCCAAATTTTTACATGTGTAACATGTATATATATTTTCTATGACAAAAAAAAAAGTTAGGATATATATGTCATAAAAAATGAATTTAAAATCTTTTGTGATATTAAAAAGATTCGGAGTATTTGGATTACAACATGCATAATTTGAGATTTTTTATGAGATTAACCATTTGTATTTTTTAGAAAGTTGAGTTACATGATAGGAATCGGGACAAGTCAAACCTAATCGATGTAATCAAAAAATGTTCTTTGCGAAGCAATATAGATCAAATGCGAAGGCTGCGCATGGAAACAATTCTGTTTCTTTTTTGTTCATGGGAATAGAAACAAAAAAAAGTGTTTCTGTTCCGGGGATTAATTTTTGAACAAAAGAACGCGTTTGGTAACGTTTGGTCCGGGAATAAAAAATGAATAGAAACACGTTTGGTAAATTTTATTCTTTTTTTGTTTCTTTTAATTTTTTAAACATTTTTATTTTATTATTTATTTTTTCCTTTCTTTTTATTTTATTTTTTTTTTCGGCCGGTCACCGGCCTCGCGACCGGCCGATGGGGCCGGCAAATTCGCCCGGCCACGACGAGGCTCGCCGGATCTGGGCGAGCTCGGGCTCGCCTAGCCATGGCAAGGCTCGACCTCGCCGGATCTGGGCGAGGCTTGGCCTCGCCGGATCTGGGCGAGGCTCGGCCTCGCCGGATCTGGGCGAGCTCGAGCTCGCCCAGCCATGGTAAGGCTCGACCTCGCCGGATCTGGGCGAGCCCGAGCTCGCCCAGCCAAGGCGAGGCTCGGCCTCGCCCGCGCCGGCGACGCCGAGCCTCGACGGCCGGTCGCCGGCCATGGCCGAGGCCGGCGACCGGCGAAAGAAAAAAGAAGAAAAAAAAGAAGAAAAGAAGAAGAGAAGAAGAAGAGAGAGAAGATAAATGTTTCTTCAAGAAATGTTTCTGGAGTAAGAAACAACAAATTGTTGTTTCTTTTTTTTGTTCTTATTTCGTTCCAGAAACAAAACAAAAAAACAAAAAAAGAACAAACGCAACCAAACGCGTTTCGTTCCTTTTTGTTCCCGGAACACTTTCCGTACGAAGTGTTCGGAAACATTGCTAAGAAACGTTTCCATGCACGCCCGAAGAAAATAACGACCCCCTGAGTTTTAGTTATCCTAAAAATATGAAATAACATGGATTAAGCATGAAAGACGAATTCCTTACCCCGAAACATTCCACAGTTAAGAGAAGCCACCGCACGGCGGCGATCGAAGGATCCACCGCTGCCGCCGCCGTCATGAAGCCACAGAAGCACAGACAACGGAAATAGGAAGAGCGACCCTCGTTGCTTCCACAGGATCAACAGATGGAGCACGACCACGCCGACGAGCCGCTGTGAGACGGCGCCGACGTCTGCCAACAGCTCATGGACCGCTACGCCAAATCCTCCGCCCCCCAGCACCGCCACCTCCTTGCCACCGCTGCCGCCATGCGTGCCATCCTCGATGCCGAGTCCCTCCCCCTCACGCCCACCTCTTACTTCGGCGCTGCCATGTCCGCCGTCAAGACCACGTCCTCGTTGCAGGCCCTGGACTCCACGGAGGTCGCGGCGCTCATGTCGTTCCTCGTGATCGTCCTGCCCGCGGTGCCGCGGCAGGGGATCGCGCCCGCCAGGAAGAGGGAGGCGGCGGAGGTGTTGGCGGAGGTGTTGGCGAGGGAGGAGGAGAAGCTGGCCGTGTCCAGCGTGAGGTCCGCGGTGAAGTGTTTGGGGGTTTTGCTTGGGTTTTGCGACTTGGAGGATTGGGATTCGGTGAAATTCGGGTTGAAGACGCTTTTGAAGTTCTCCCTGGCCAAGCGTCCTAAGGTATATTGTCGCAAATCATGCATTGCTGTATCCAGTTCTGCTCTTTTAAGCTCTTTGGGATTTTTTTTTTTTTTTGTTAGACTTTGCGACATGTAATTGTCACCTTTTTTAGGTCAGTATTCTTCCCCTTATGGCCTTGTTGATCGTAATTGGGCGTTGAAAGGTGGAAATGTGTTCCTATTCTTTTGCATATCGTAAGAAATGAGTAGCAATTGAAGATATGTTTTGTTGTTTTCTCAGGTTTGGCGATGTGCACAAGAATGTCTTGAAAAGGTTTTTAAATGCTTTAAGTCCTCTAGTGTTGTTAGGAAAGCAAGCAAGCTGGTACTGTCTTCTTTTGAAAGTTGCATTTCTTCAGCAGATTGGTCAAGGACTACGAGTCCTGAGGATGGATCTACAGATGATAAACTGTTAAAATCCTAGAATATAGGATTCTTACATATGCTTAATGTGCTGGTATCTGTTTGTCCGTATCTGTCTGCCAAAGTATGCATTCAGATTCTTTCAGAATTAGACAAGCTTATGAGTCTCGGGTTCTCAGCGCTTACAACACTGATTCTTAAAATCATCAAGGCATTATTGGAAACTCTAGCAGTGGGAGATACTGTTCAAGAGATAGAAAATGTCATCACTTCTCTTGCTTCTTATGTTTCTTCAAAAGAGAACTCGGTGGACACTGTCATGACTGCTGCAAACTTGTTAAGAGTTGCTCTGAATAAATTCCACACTGGAGGATCAAGCTTGTGGATTAAGAACCTTCCTGTAGTTTGGGAGTCTCTAGCAGGTATGCTTCTTAACTTTCTTGGGGCAGGAGGTGCTTCGACTGCTTCGTTTTGGTAGTTTCTTAGCTAATTTTGCGATCTTGGTTCTACAATCATGTCATGTTTTCCCATACTTCTCTACATTTCAAATCAGCCCAAAATGCTCCTACTCTTTGCCTTACATGGTGAGTTTGGAAAAGAATGGAATAAGGGACAATTCAAATATCTTAATCTTCTCTTGATTCTGTTTTTGCTGATTATAATAAGTAGGGTTCATGCTATAATCATTTCTTGGATTACTATTCCTGTCGTTATTTTGAGCAGATTTCTCAATTAAAAGACTTTTTTTCGTGAAAATTACTGTCCTGTATCCTATGGTGGATTCCTTTGTAGGTGAGAATTCCTTGTCACATTTTGTGTTAACTTCAACGGGTGCCTTTAGTAACTTTTCGATTCCTAGGACCAATTTAAGTTTAGAAATAAGTTTTTCCATTTCTATTCTTGAGAACAAAAAAATAAATTTCTTTTACTTTTTGATTCTGTTCCAAATTTATTCCCTGACCACTTTTCTATTCTTAATAGAAAAATTAATTGACGTTACCAAATGGATTTCTATCCTGTTTCTGCTCCAGGGAGCAAAACAATAGAAAAATATAAAAATAGGATGGTAATTAAACAGGCCCTAAATTTCCAACATTGGTGGTATCAATCTTTATCATTGATTGACTTTGTCGATTGCAGCTTTACCTTTTGTGGTGTAAAGTGGTGGGTGGAAGGAGGTGCATCATTTTTAAATTGTGTATCTTGCTTGTCACTATACTCTACAAAGTTATTCAAATGTCATTGATGTTTTGGAATTATGACACCACACTTGGAAGAATTGTAAAGGGCAGTAGTTAATGGCCATGACGCAAATTGAAGTTTGATGGTTGAACAGACAATGCAGCAAAGTCAAACCATCTGTATGTTAATCAAAAGATGTTCTCCCTTTAGTTTAATCTGTGGCACCTTGTTCATTGATTAACTTTCCTAAATATAGTCAAACCTAAATCGCATTTTTTTTTTTTTTTTACTTTTTGTTTTCTCTGCTGTCAACATTTTTCATAATTTTGCTCTTGTTATTTTTTAAATCATTACTGCAATCTTTTTTGTCTTGGTGCCATGGAGTTATGATAGAAACAAAATCTTACGTATGGTGTTACGGAGGAGTTATGATAGGAAAAATAGTGGCTCAAATGGGTATCATCCCTCTTACAAGAAATTTCATGCAACTGCAGTACATCAAAGAGTCTAAGACATCATTTTTGAGATAGTGGAAGTATGGAATTATCCCTTGACTGATAAACAAATGGACCTCTACCACTCGGGAGCCTAGGTCGATGTACTTGGAAGCTTACTTCAAGGACTCTACTTTTATCTTTTGTTAATTTTAGTTACTGGAAATGAGATTCTGGATGGTTCACTTGATCTTTCGATATTGTTAATCCCGGTGTTTGCTTTCTGATGCACTTGGTTATACTAATTTAGGACTTCTTGTTGGTGAGGCTGATGCTGCATCGCAGGCCTTGAGTATTTTGAAGGACTTGATTAATGAACAAGTAAATGAAGAGACTTTCCATATGGAGAGCCAACCAAGTGATGACGTAAGTGAGGAGAGTCTGGAAACAATTGCAATAAGGAGAATATGTATTGCTTTGGAAAGTGCCCTCAGTGCCCATGGCGAAACTCCAAATCAGCATGCACTTTCCGTAATCTCTCTTTTGTACCTCAAACTTGGTATGCATACATCTTGATTTCTTGTATGCTATAGAAGATCTTCATTTCTTGCCATTCATCAATTGCAAATACATGTATTAACCCTTTGCTTTGTCATGAAATAACTCAAGCTCAATATATTTAATGTTCTTTGTTTCTGGTGATTTGTATGATTGGCATGATTAAGTTCTACCAGACATTGATCAAGGACTACTATATGTCCATTTCTGAATTCGATTATGAAAGAAATGGCTTATACTTGCGTCTGAACCCATATTAATTCTCTATGTTTCTCCATCTTGACTTCTTGGCAACTACTTTCTCCAGTTCTTACTTTCAATTGTATTTGTTGTGGGCTTGCTGATAATGTTCAACATTGTAGAGGCTTATGAGCTCTGCTGTGGCTGTATTTTTGGTTTGTTTTTCAACGACTAAATAAGCTGGAAGGCATTCTTCCTCTTTCATTAGGACTTCATATTTATTTCACATTAACAGAAAAGAAATGTCAAACTTTAGCAAAGAAATATATATTAGTGCCATACCTTGCTATAAATTACGCAGAACTGGACTTCTACTTGAATTGAGTTTTGACCTTTGCATGAGGTTTACAGTTTCAACTTCTCAAAAGTACTGTGTCTTGCATGTTGGAAGTCAAACAGGATATGATCAGCAATTTTGATGATTTTTCACTGTAAAAGTTCTAAATTCCTGGGTGTTGCTATTTGATCTTCATAAGGTGTCAGTTTGAACTTGACTTTAGTGATTAAGCTGCAATTGTTTTTGGAGAGTTTTCCTGTACAGACATGTTACAAATTATTTAAAGTTTAGACTTAGAATGTCCTGAATCATGAGTACTGGATTTACTGTGGATTTTGCCCATTTCTTTCATCAGTCTGTTCTTTTGAACTAGCTAGGTGTACATACCTCCTTCATTTTCCTATTCCTTGAAAAAGAAGATTGTTTTCTCTTGGAAGTTCATTTGAATTATGGAATGACATTTTTTTTTTAATGCCACATTGGTTGTGGGTAACAGTGTTTTTCTCTGTTTGTATAGAATGGCGTGTGAGATTGTTCAGGATTTATTTCACATGCACTATTCTTAAAGTGTATAAAGACTATTTTTTCTCATTTGATTATCTTTGTTAATATGACCACAAACTGACTTCCACAGTCCTCTCCTCTCATCTCTAAATGTTGTGTTGGAAAAACTTCTTACATCTATATGAGGAGTATCCTGCTCAAACTTGTTCACTTAATGACCTCAGCTGAAAGGGGCCCATCTTTCACAGGCCATGTACGTATTTCTATGCTTCAGAAATTTATTGGCATGAGAAATGTCATTGGTGTGAAAGCTGTTATTTCTGTAGGATCATCTTTAGCTTCTTTTTAAGTTCGTGCAGTATTCTTGTCATATTCTGGTAAAGAGCATCTGAAAATGTCCATTATCATCTGTAGTTAAGAGTGTGATGGCCCAATTTGCCTCTGGTTCAGCTCTCTACATGGCATGTCAGTGCAGTGGTGTTCCTTCTGTCATTAAAATTGCTGCTGAAATTATGAGTATGTTATGAATGGATAAGGTTCTTGAATAAAGTCACTGTATTGCTCTTTGAAGCAACAAAAGTACTTAATTATATGATGTCGTTTTCATTCATAGCGAGGCTGGTTACTCATGGAAGAAGGCAATATGTTTTGTCCTTGTTTTTTGTCAATGTTCTTATGGAAGTGGAAATGCGACTTGAAAACATGCATGTCGATGTAGATGCATTTATTGTCATTATCGATGAATTGAGCTTTTTTTTTTTTGGTTCTTGATATCTTTTGGTACTTGGGTTTGCACCTCCTTGCTGCCTTGTTATTGATTAAATTTCATGTATAAAGGAAAAAGAGAATGATGTCAAGGGAATTGATTTGTCTTGATCTCGAAATTGATTTCAAGAGAATGATGTAAAGGCTATTACTTGATCTTGCTCTCCAAAGTTTGATTTTTCAAGTCATCTTTGCTTCATATGTTTATCCTGTTGAAGTGTGCAAAGAAGAAGATGGGGTTCATAGCAAACTCCAAATCGGCTTTGTCGTCATGAATTTTGTTAGAGTTAGATTGAATTGTTGATTGGAGCATTAACAGCAGGTTATTTTTTTACTTGCATATAAGGATTAACAAAAGCTTCTTTTACTAAATTGGGTAGATGACAAGTTAACAGAGCTTTGAGCATAGTCCTTTGCCATTATCTAATGAAACAAATAATTGACTTTCTAGCTTTATAAAACAATTACTTGTGTAGTTTGAAGATTGTTTGAATGGTAACTCATCAATGTTTAATTTACTGTGATTCACAGCTTCAGAGATGTATTGGTTCTGCTGTAATTGCTATGGGCCCAGAAAAGATGCTTTCTATTGTGCCTATTTCACTGCATCCTGACAATTTTAGTTCTAGTAATGTTTGGTCGGTGCCCATTCTAGGAGATTATGTGGTTGGTTCATCACTTGAGTATTACATGGATTATATTGTGCCCCTCGCAAAATCTTTCAAGCGTGCTAGTTCTGGAGGTATGTCATCATTCTACATGACTTTTGTTTCTGTGATTTTCATTTTTCAGATATCATATTTGACGTCATAATAAGTGTGGAGATCCTTGGTTGTATGGCACAGATTCACCACTGGTTGTGCATAACTTATGAGTTGTCACGCCCCGATCCTAGGGCACGCACACATCCTTCTCTTAGTCGATTTTAATATGCGATATCCCAAGACTATATATCGCCGACCCTTTCTTTTATTAAGCACATGCAGAAGCAATTATAAATCCCTAGACAATAAAACAATAGGATAGAAAAGCAGGGCTATATTTTTCATATTGAAACTTATAACCATACTTTTTATACAAAACACAAAACAGAGTACTTCACAACTTTTTACTCTATTTCTATTCACATCAAATTAGAGATCTCAAAAGAAGATAAAATCTCAATCCATTCGGATCATATTTAAGACTTCTCTCAGTATTATCTTCTTTTTTCAAAAATCATTCTCCTCAAGTTTCACCTCCAAATTCTCCTTCTCAGACTCCTCATCAGCTCCTCATCGGAATCCTGAAATGTTTTTCCCCAAACTGGGATGAGACTACGTCTCAGCGAGTTCTACCCCACTAAGCCCGATTAGTAAACCATTATACTATAGGCTGCCTATACACGCACATGGCAAAAGACATACCTTGGCATCAGATCCCACCTGCAAGCAAGTACAATTCATAATAGGCACCCAAGTAATCATATCACCGATCAAAGTATCGATCAAATCGACCTAGTCGATTATATGCCAGCAAGACCACTCACGGTCATTTCCAATCAGTCAATCAATTCATGACATCAAATCAAAGCAATGATTAATCGACCTAGTCGATTACATGACATCACGACCCATGCTCGGTCGGCATATTCAATACTATTTATGAAGTCCTATCAAATCAGGACTGTTCACCCAAAGTTGATTAATAGATAATATAGCTCATCCAAAGCTAATAATAAGGTATACTGCTCACCCAAAACTGGCATATCACCCGAAAGCCGATATAGTATACCGATATACTGCTCACCCAAAGCTGACATATCGTCCGAAGGCCGATATATTATACCATATGCTCACCCAAAGCTGATAATATATTGCTCGCACAAAGCTAATAATAAGGTATACTGCTCACCCAAAGCTGACATATCGCCCGTAGGTCGATATAGTATACCGGTATACTGCTCACTCAAAGCTGACATATTGCCCGAAGGCTGATATAGTATATCATCTCCACCGTCCAATATTCTCATTATTTTTATCATACCCGATAAAATAGTTGTGTGAAAACACGATCGGCCTTAGTCAAAATATTATAATTTCCTTTTTCATATTTCCCACCATTCTCTATAGCCCACCAAAACACTTTTGGTGCTGTCAACCAACACCCAGTTATTTTCCAATTAATAATCAAAGATTATTCCATTAAAGGATAATTCTCAATTTCACAAATTATTCAATTCAGCACAAACTAAAGCTCAATTAAATAAATGAACTACGCCATGACAATTGGCACGAAATTTCGATCGTCGGCCATCTCAATCTTAATTTCTGAAAAATTAATTAATTTCGATAATTAATTATTAAATATTAAAAATTTCATTTAGCTCAAAATAAGGCCCAATTAAATAAACGGATTGCACCACGATCACCAGCATGAATTTCCAATATCCCAGTTGAATTTTCAGGAAATAAATAATTAATGAATTAATTTCGAAAATTAAATAATTAATATTAAAATTTAATTTAGCTCAAAATAAAGCCCGATTAATAAACGGACTTCACCACAGTCATCAGCATAATATTCCGGTCACTGGCCATCCCAGTTGAATTTTCGGAAAATAAATTCGAAATTAATTTAATTCCGAAAAATAATATTTAAATGCCAAAAATCCCACTTAGGCCCGAATCGCCAAATTGAAGCCCGATTAGGGGTCGAATAATTCCCGAGATGCTTCCAATAATTAGTAGACCACATCTACTTGTTAATTGCGCAATCAATTTATCTAAATCGCATCACAATTGACTAATAATTGCTAATTTTATTATAATCTAATAACCTAAACATAATTAATTAAAACTAAATCAACTTAAGCATAATTAGCCAACTAATTCGGGATTAGTGAGATTACTCACCAAATCGCGCGCAAATCAGATCAATCCGACGGGGGCAACGCGATGAACAATTCTTCCCAAAGCACGGCTCGGGTTCGGGGCTCGGAAATGGCCCAAAAGCGGGCCCGAACCAGCTGGAAACCCATTTCGTGGGTTGCGGTTCAAGGCTTGCCGGAGCTAATCCGGCGGCTAGGGCGGCGAAGGGAGGCCGGTGGAGGGCAAGGGGAGCTTCGGCGGTCCGAACGGTGGCCGGAGATGGAGCTGGTCGGCGGTCCGGCGGCTTCTTCAGCTACTCCCGAAGCTGGACAGAGACCAAACAGCTGCTGGACGGAGCTGCTAGGCGGCAGGGATGTGAGGGACGAGCGGCGGGATGAGTGGGCGACGTGCGGGCGTGCGGTGCGGCGGCAGGACGGGCGGCGACGGTGCAGCAACAGCAAGCTGCAGCTTCTGATCTTCCTCAGCTCCTAGTTCGCACGAAGGAGAAGAAGAAAAAGGGAGAGTGCGGTCACGTGGGGGGAAAAGAAGAGAGAGAGAGAGAGAGAGAGAGAGAGAGAGAGGATGAGGATTGAATGGTCAAAGAGAGAGGGAAAAGGCAAGTGGGTGACAACCCACACTTCGGTGGAAAAAGGGGGGAAGGGAATTTGCACGAGGGGGAGGGAAGAGAGAAGAGAGAGAGAAAAGAAAAGAGAAGGGAGAGAGAGAAAAAGAAAAAGTAAATAATATTACTTTTCTTATTTTATTTTATTTTCTTTTTCTCTTTCATTTTTTTATTTTTTTTTTATTTTCAATTTTCCTTCAATAATTTCATTATTGAAATTTCGGACTCGTCAATAAATTAACAACGATGAGACAAGGTCCTAAAAAAAAGAATTATGATGCGCTTAAAATTCGATTCCTGAAATCGAGTTCAATTTCGAGGTTAAAATTCGATCAGACGTGATTTTAGCCAAATCCAACTAATTAGGTAGCTTTTAGGGATTTTACTGTAGATACATCCCTTAACGGCTTCACCCAATAGGTTAGTTAACTCGTGAGTAATCAGCTCAGAGAAAAAGGGCTATAGGCGCGTCGACGAAATACCCATTTCACTTTATCGAAACGGGGTCAAATTTCAGGATGTCACATGAGTTATCAATTAAAAGCAACCTAAAATCTCCATCTTTAAATCCATATTCAGATTCAAATCAGTTTAAGCAGGGTAAAAGTCTTGCTTTTTGCAAAGGCACCACTAAATGTTCTTTGACAGGAGACACATTTTATAAGGAATAAGTGCACAAAGTTCCGTGCGTTTAACCAAAACTCAATTCAAAAACTTTTTTGTCCATCATAAACTCCTCGCAATAGATCATCATCATGTGAGATCATTTTTGCATGTTCACAAGCTATGCTAGAAGGAGCTTTAGTCTTCAATAAGAGTCTCCATAGACTTATCAAGCTGGGTGATTCAACCTGCTTGTAAGCTGTGCTGAAAGCTTGTTTGAAACATTATAACAGAACTGTCAACTTCTTGAATTTTTTTTTTACTGTATAAGTTGATCCCGTTTGATAGGTACCATCCCAAAGCGTTGACCTCTCCTTACATGGCTCATGATACCCATTGTATTATGCGTATAAATATTTTCTTATTGCAATTGTTCATCTCAAGGTATGTTTTTTTGCATTCTGTGGATATTTGATACGAGGGACAGGTCTGGGGAGCAAAATATTGTTGTTTATGCAATTTTATTCTTCATCTGCCTCCGTGACATTAACTTTTCCTTCCTTGATGCATATTTTTTAGTGTGAGCTTTGGTTGAATGCCGATTGTTCATGTATGTAGTGGAGTCCTTAATCAGCATTACTTGATTTGAGTTTTGTTCAGTTCATCATTAACATTTTAGTGACATCGGGGATTTGATTGTGCTTCTGTTTATCTTTTCTCCAGTTAAGAAATCAGTACTTGGTAAGGAGCTGCTGGGTCATGCTCATGACCTTTGGAAACTGTTACCAGCCTTTTGCCGGGGTTCAAGTGATACAGACAAACAGTTTAGACGTTTGGCAGTATTATTGACTGATTTTCTTAAAAAATATTCTTTTATGCATGAAAGTGTGGCTCTTGCTTTAAAGGTGATCTTCTTGCCACATTGGTGACATTTGGCACACACCTGTTCTTTAGCTGGGAAGAGGTTGTTATACCATTTTCATATCTCCTGATAGTACTGTTCGAATTCTGCAGATCCTTGTGAATCAGAATACAAGTGTACTCAGCTCTAGAGTAGTGAAAGATTTAGACACCCACAATGTACAAGCATCCGGATTAGAATTGCAAACTCTATCGATTTACTCGAAGAAAACTGCAAGCAGAAATATCAAGGCTTTAAGTTCATGCTCTACCAAGTTGCTTCAACTTTTATTGGACTTATTTGTCGATTCCATTCCTGTGACAAGGTCATACTTGAAGGTTCTCCCTCAATCACTAAAGTCTTTTTTGGCTCTATACTAAATTTCTTACTAGTTATTGCACAATTGTTTTCTCCTCTCCCCTTTCATATTCATAATTTTCCACTTACTTTGGTTGTCTGAACTTTTTCTCCAATTTTTTAGGCATATGCCTCATCTCAAAGATGCTAATAGGACTCATGTGCAATATAAGATAATAATAGTATACTAATACTCTATGATAATCCAAGCTCCATCTCCCTCCTCAGTCCTGTCCAGATTGAAAATAGTATAACTAGTAGGAACTCTTTCTGTCAATGTTAATTGCTGGAAGAAGTAGAGAGGAATTCGAAGGTTTCTGTTTGGTATGAGGCAGTTGACATTCTAAATTTGATTGTTGGGTTGGTCAGTTGTTGGGTTGGTCAGACCTGCCTAATCTCTTTCTAGTGAGGCCGCATCATTCTTATAAGTGCTGTAGAAAGTATTGTGGAGACAGTTCACGTAGATGGGGTTGGCTACATGGACATATATTAGGTCATTATGTGCTATTTGATATCCTATGGAAGCTTAAAACATTTTGGGATTCTAGCTAGAAGTTTCTGTCGTGTTTTTAGACCTCCCTCCAGCCCTTTTGACTTGTAAATTTTCCTTAAGTACAATTAATACTTCTGATTGCATCATTCAAGGCACTTTTTGAATTGCACACACTAGTGGTTGCCATTGGGAGGAACAGGCCAGGAATTTTGTTCCCATTCCCTGCCCTATGGGAAAAATATTGTTCCATTTTCTGCTTTGCATGAGAGAATAGTTCCCAAGTGTGCCCCACCAGACAACAGCAGCTTTTAAAAAATCAGAAAATTAAGAGAAAAACCTTCACTGTCGGAATAGTTATATACTTTTGACCCCCTAGAATGAAGTGTGAATTCAAGATGCAGTGATCCTAAAATTATACAACTTACTTGGAATCCTCTACTCGGCATGATTGTCTTTCCTTTTCTCATGCCATTGACAATATCGAATCTTCAGATGAAAAATTATGTATATGGAGAAAAGCATTAGGTGGAGAATTGGCTGAGTAGGTTTGATATAATGCAACATTCCATGACTGTTGAAAGTAAGTTTGGTTGGTATAAAGAGGTTAATGCAACTTTTTTGGCATGATAAATTAGGGTGATTCTATAGGACATGTGGTCCTGTCACTTGAGATGCTATAGTTGAATTGATTTGAGAAAATATAATTTTGACTATCAGTTTAAGATTCAACTTGAACTTTTTCATGTCCTTTTCTTTTAAATTTCTAAAATATTATAAGCAAGTTGAAATTTGTGTTAACATGTGCAAAAACAAGTTCATATCATTAAAATTTGGATTAGATAATATAATTTTACTTGATTAGTTATTTTTTCTATATTTGTTGTTTATAATTTTATATTTTAATGTAAAATGGTGAAGGAAAATAATGGTATTGCTTTTGTGTGGTAGAAATATATGTTAGAAGCATTCCTACCAAAAAACATATGTTAGAAGCATGATAGCCATGCATAAGCTAGAATTTTTATGGTTTTTTATTATATTCTTATTGACAACAAATTATTCTTTAGAAATGGACCAAAAAAAAATACGGAAAAAAAAGAAGTCAAAGTTATGTTGAGGTTGGGTTGGCATTGAAACAATGGATCACGTACTTGTTATTAGAAAACCTCAAAGGAAAAGTTAAAAAGGATTAAAGCTATGAGAAGTGAAGTGGCATCAATGTTGTGTACCAAGTGTCTGCCCTCCCTGAACTCACCATGGAACACCAAAATACTTTGAAGTACTAGATTCTGTCAGATAGATTAGGTTGGTCATTGTGGAAGGGATCGTCATGCATGTGAGTTATAGAACTTTGTGGATGCTTTGTTAATTGGATCAAACTTCTGGGCACTATAAAGCGTTCAATAATTTTGCGAATGAATTTTTCGAAAGAGAGGATTGCGTCCTGTGGATTGCATTGAATTAGCAAAAGGAAGCTGTATTGAGTAGCCGTCTTAAAGAACTTTAACTCTGAGATATATATTCAGTCAATGCTCACGGATTACCTTTTACTTTTCCCATTGCTTAGTAATTGACATACATAATATGAGTTAGATTATCATGCTCAGTTTTGATTTCTCAGGATCCTATTGGTTGCTTAGCTTCTATCACGGATTCTTCTGCAACCAGAGAAATTTTTGTGTCATTTCTCAAAAGATTTGGCATTCTAAATAAGAGAGATGAGTTCGAGGGGGGAAGAGATGAAATGGATGCATCAATGGACAAAGAACCAGGAAATGAGCATGCCATTGATGTAAATGCTAAAAGGTAATGGAGAGAGAATGCTTGTGAATAGAATTGTTAGCAAGCTATATTAATGATTAAAATGAAAGATTCATATATGTTCACATACACATATACACTTGACTGTTGATGATACACTTGATAAAGGGGGAGTCCTTTAGGTCACATTTGACAATTCATTGTAACAGGTGTCTGATTATCGACAGACCAACTCTATTTGTGAGCATCCAGAACTTTTTTCTACTGTTAGCAATTGCAGAGATTACTAGGTTGCGTCTGTATGCATAGATTCTATATTCTGCTAGCAGAATTTTGAGCTACCAT
Organism: Eucalyptus polyanthemos subsp. polyanthemos; assembly: GCA_017140185.1. NCBI lineage: Eukaryota > Viridiplantae > Streptophyta > Magnoliopsida > Myrtales > Myrtaceae > Eucalyptus > Eucalyptus polyanthemos. The sequence goes on along the minus strand of CM029467.1, from coordinate 24,135,408 downwards.
GTTATGGAAATTGGGCACTGCTGTTTCCTCTTCTTGATGACATTTTGTCATCTGTCATGTTCTATGCAAGTACAGTAACATCATGAGGATGCATCCAATAATAAATCCACTCCTGTCATGTTCTATGAAAGCGCCCCCCCCCCAAAAAAAAAAAAAAAGAAAAAGAAAGAAAGTAAAACCAAAAAAGAAAAGTACGAAGAAAAGAAAGAGCACCCTCACACCCCTTCATACAGAGTGATGAATCCACTCCTGTTATAGTACTAAGAGAACGCAGTTTCACCCAGGTGCTTGTTACTGGAGATATCCTTGTTTCTTATTGAAGGAGCACAAAAGGATCTCATTGATTTGTGTTAGAATATTTAAATAATAAACCACGCCTTCATCTATCAGCTTAAGCTTTTAGAACAGTTGGTAGTAGTCCCACAAAATCTCACATGGTATCAGAGCTAGGAGGTCCTGAGTTCGAATATTCCAGGCCCCTATTTGTCTCTCCAATTTAATTTCCAAGCTTAGTACTAGGCAAAAAGACCAGACTAAGCGTGAGGGGGAGTGTTAGAATATTTAAATAATAAACCACGCCTTCATCTATCAGCTTAAGCTTTTAGAACAGTTGGCAGTGGTCCCACAAAATCTCACAATTTGGTGTTTAGCTTTGTTAAAGACACTTTTCAGGTGTGCATTGACTTTAAGAATAGTATCTTTGTTTTCTTGATTTAATGGATGAGTTTAGTGATTTCTATAGCCTAAATCATTCATGAATTTTCTTCCACAAGGAAAGCAATGACCATGGCCATGCTGAAGCCTATAATGCTTTGAGCAAAATTTTGGAGGTATGTTTGTGTGGTATCTCCATTCAAGATATATTCTTACTGGAAGTGATTGTTTTTCTGTCATTTCTATTATGCAGGTGCATCCGTGGTTTTGTTCATCTCAATATCCGCAGTTGATTGATTTACTAATTGGCCTAAGGATTCCATCTGATATTGCAACTTTGAGAAGCCGCTTTGCCTGTTTCCATGTTCTGATAGTTCGTGCATTAAAGGTCAGAATGTTTCTCGTGGCAATGCAGTACTTGTTTTCTTTTGTATGTTTGGTGTCTACTATTCTTGTGAAAAAAGTGCAGAATTTTATGTCCTTCATTTTTAGTGTATATATCACGTTTTGACATAAATAGAAGCCATCTCTTGTTCTTTTCATAAACTGAATATGAGCTATGTCCTGGGCTTGTTGTCTTGGAATAAGAGTGCAATGAGCCTTTAAGAAATGTCTTAATCCTGTGTTGTGAAAACAGCTCAAGATTAGTCCCACTGAAAAGCAAAGTATACAACATTTATTCAAGAAGAAATTGCATTTCTTCTTCATAATGAATTTCTCCTCGTGTTTCATTGTTTTATATTCTTGATGTGCTAGAACAGTTATTTTAGCAGTTCTTTGAGTTTGGCTTTTGTTCTATTTCTGTTGCCTAGATTGTATGCTGCAGGTGAGCAGCTATATCACAATCCTTAAATTAAATACTATTCCATTTTTTGTTCTGGCCCCACAATATATTCGCATGGCCTCCTACTTGGGCTATTCCCTCCATTACGAAGGAATTTCTTAAAATGTTTCAAGGATCTCCTTCAGTTGAAGTTTGCCTTTGGAAATTTGACATTAAGACTTGATCTAAGAGCAGGCCTTTCCCTTCCTAGAGGAAATTCGAATTTCACCCTCACAGCAGGTGTAACGTCTGTATAATGTGCCTGTATTTGTGAATATGAAGACTCTTGAACTTTTTCACTTTTCCAAACTCCTAAATGTATGGATGGCTAACAGCTTCTTGTACAGAGCTAAGCATGGAGTATTTCATCACCCTTTTGTTTTTTATTGAACTTTGTGGAAATTAAAAAAATTAAAACTGATTATGTAAGTGGTATTTTGCTTAATGAACCTAACAGATCAGTTTTCGCCAATCTCACAATCTTTTAAATTTCTAATAACCTGATCCTACTATCATCATTCACCCATCTTCCCTTAATTCGTTAAAATAATATTGAATGTCATGAATGGCTTTTCCGCTTTTAAGGCCAAAAACTTCTTTTTTCTTTTGGGTCGTGTCTCAACATGGAAGGAATCATATATGTACTTCTTGCGAACGGATTCTTAAGCTTTTGGTTATGGGATATTTGCAATTGTAGCTCAAAATTAAGTAATATAAGCACCTCTATTGTTGATGTCATATGCTGTTCTATTTGACATGTCAAGTTGATTCTTCATGCAGATAAACTCTGTGGAGGAGCAGCAGCAGGAGGAGGAGGAGGAGAAAGAAGATTCAAAAGCTTTTTTCATCCTCAATGAGATTATACTTGTCTTAAAGGATGTAAGAACCTCCTTTACAGTGTGGGGGTGATGATCTACTTTCAGCACTAATCACTGTTGTGACATGAAATTTGCAGGCTACGGAGGAATCTAGGAAGGAAGCTTATGATGTTCTCATCAACATAAGTTCCAGCTTGAGAAGCATTTCGCCTGTTAGTTCAGTTGCACCTTGTCAGAAACTGATTAACATGGTACGGTATTCCTCATTATGGGACATATTTGTGTAGCTTTGGTGGAAATTACTGCTTATATTTTAAGACATGTTTGATACTACATGCATCCTAGAACATCAGGAACATGCAAGGAAAACAAAAATAGAACTTTAAAAGAATGGGTACATGGGGCATAGGCAGTTGAAAGTAACAACAATGGAAGAGGTTGAAGCAGATCCTTCTATCTTGTCTGACGTACGTATTTTACAATGGTAGATCCTATGTAAGTTGTCATCTGGAGGGGCTTTCGTGTTGTAAATAATTGGTTTTGTTGATGTATCAAGACTGCACGTGCTGTTTTTTCTCTTTTGTTTTGTTTAGTCAGTTTGTTAGTGTCCTGTTTTTTAGGAGTTGGTTAGTCAATCTTATCTCCTAGGAGCAGTTAGCTACACGTATCTTAGATATTCTGATCTGTTGCTGATTTTGTGGATCAAGCAAGCCGTTAGTCGGCGACGTGGGTTTGTGGTTACGTTTTAGTATGTATTTTGAACCTTTTTTTTTTTTTTCAGTTTTCCTGAATACGATGCTCTGTTTTCTGCTGTAAACTTGTTCTCTGCTTCTGCTGTAAACTCCTTTTTTCTGTTCTTTTTGCTGTCTACGTGTTCTCTGTTCTTATAAAAAAAAAAAAAAAACAACACTGGTATCAGAGCTCTCTTGATCTTAAGGGGCTGTGAGTGACTTGTGAGATTGATTGATTAAGAGGTGTCTGCATCCATAGAAGTTAAAAGCAAGATGGAGGCAGGATCGAGTGGTTTTTCAGCAATGGCTCCGCCAACGTTTGATGGAGAAAATTATCAAGCCTGGGCAGTGAGAATGCGAGCCTATCTAGAGGGTTGTGATTTTTGGGAAGCTGTGGAACAAGATTATGAAGTCGCTCCCCTTCTCGACAATCCAACCATCAATCAAATCAAGTTTCACAAGGAGAGGACGACAAGGAAAGCAAAGGCAAAGTCTTGTTTATATGCTGCTGTCTCGCCTGCCATTTTCAGCAGAATTATGGCTTGTGAATCAGCCAAAGCTATTTGGGACTTCCTCAAAGCTGAGTATCAAGGAGATGAGAGGATCGAAGCATGAAGGGGTTAAACTTGATCACGTAATTCGAGAGACTGCAGATGAAGGAATCTAAGACAATTAAGGAGTATTCTGGTAAGTTGATAAACATTGCAAATCAGGCAAGAGTTCTAGGCACTGACCTCTCTGATAATAGGCTAGTGCAGAAGATTCTTGTCTCCTTGCCGGAAAGGTTTGAGGCAACTATTGCCTCTTTGGAGAATACCAAGGATTTGTCTCAGATCAAGTTGGCAGAATTGCTAAATGCTTTGCAAGCACAAGAGCAAAGGAGGTTAATGAGGGTGGAAGGAAGTATAGAAGGAGCTTTGCCGGCCAAAGAATAGCAGAATGTAGGAGGAAAAGTTAACAAGTGGAAAGGGAAGAAAGGAAATGGCAGTAGTGGTTCAGAAGCTGCTGCATGAGAGAATAGTGCGAGCAACTCCAAGAACAATTGGGGAAGATATTCCTCATGTCAGCACTGTGGAAAAAAGAATCATCCACATTTTAGGTGTTGGAAGAGACCGGATGTAAGGTGCAGAAAGTGTCATAAGCTTGGACACATTGAGAAGTTTTGCAAAGAGAAGAGAGATCAGCAGCAGGGTGAGGCACATGCTGCAGTTCAGCAAGAGGTAGATCAACTATTTGTTGCCTCTTGTTTCTCCTCTAGTACTCCATGTGACAGTTGGCTTGTTGATAGTGGTTGCACGAACCATATGACAAGTGATGAAACGCTGTTTATAAACCTTGACAAGTCGTTGAAGTCAAGAGTGAGAATTGGGAATGGGGAGTACTTAGAAGTGAAAGGTAAATGGACTGTAGTAATGGAGAGTTGTGCTGGAACTAAGCTGATTTCTGATGTGATGTATGTGCCTAAAATTGATCAGAATTTGCTAAGTGTGGGGCAGTTGGTAGAAAAGGGATTTAAGGTGATATTTGAAGAGGAGAAGTGTTTGATCTTTGACTCCAATGGTCAGGAGTTGTTCAAGATAAAAATGCAACAGAAAAGTTTTTCTTTGAATCCTCTTGAGAAGGAGCAGATGGCATTCAAGTGTCAGGCTAATGATTTAGAATTATGGCACAAGAGGTTGGGGCACTTTCATCATAAAGGCGTGCTGTTCATGCAGAGGAATGAAATGGCAACCGGGTTACCAAACCTGAAGGAGCAAATCACAAGGTGCAAAGCTTGTTTGCTAGGCAAGCAGACAAGACTTCCCTTCAAGAAATCCACTTGGAGAGCAACAGAGAAGCTGCAGCTGATTCATACGGATCTATGTGGTCCACAAGTGACTCCTTCACTAAATGGCAGCAGGTATTTCATTATTTTCATTGATGATTATACTAGAATGTGTTGGATTTACTTTATGAAGCGAAAGTCGAAGTTGCTGAGGTATTTCGAAGTTTAAGAAATGGGTTGAGAACCAAAGTGGCTGCAAAATTCAGGTCATTAGATCGATAATGGAACAGAATATACTTCACGAGAGGTTTAAATCTTTTTGTGAAGAGGCTGGAATTGAGCATCAGCTTATTGCTCCTTACTCTCCACAGCAAAATGGAGTTAGTGAGAGGAAGAATAGAACCATTATGGAGATGACTAGGTGTTTGCTTTATGAGAAGAGTCTACCAAAAGAGTTTTGGGCGTATGCAAGCAAGTACAACAGTTTTTCTACTGAATAGATTACCTACAAGGGTATTGGAGATGAAGACACCCTTTGAAGCCTGGTTTGATGTGAAGCCAATTCTAAGAAATTTGAAGGTGTTTGGCTGTTTGTGTTTATCTCATATTCCACAGGTCAAGAGAGACAAGTTGGGAGAGAAAGCTGAACTTGGGATCTTTGTTGGCTACAGTTTAGTATCAAAAGCTTACAGGATCTATCAACTACAGACAGGGAAGGTGATCACTAGCAGGGATGTTCAGTTCCTAGAATATGAGAAATGGGATTGGACAAATGAGCCACAAGGCAAGCACAAAGAGGTCTCATTGGAACCTGACGAACTGGTGGATGATGTTCCAGTTAGAGGTACTAGATCTTTGACCGATATATATCAAAGGTGCAGTGTGGCTGTTTTGGAACCTGCGGGTTATGAGGAAGCTAAAAGTGATCAGAGGTGGATGAATGCAATGAAGGAAGAGTTGGCTATGATAGAAAAGAACCAGACATGGGAGCTAGTGGAGAGGCTCGAAGATAGGAAGGTGATTGGAGTAAAATGGGTTTTTAAGACCAAATTTAATCCTGATGGCTCAGTGAATAAGCATAAGGCCAGGTTGGTGGTGAAGGGATATGCACAGGTTTGGGGAGTTGATTTCTCATAAACCTTTGCTCCTGTGGCAAGACTTGATACAATTAGAATGATTCTTGCTTTGGTAGCTCAACAAGGATGGAAGGTATATCAGTTAGATGTAAAATCTGCATTTTTGAATGGAGTGTTGCAGGAGGAGATTTATGTTGAGCAGCCAGAAGGCTTTGTCACACCAGGCCAGGAGAAGAAAGTTTATTTGCTGAGAAAGGCTCTCTATGGCTTGAGGCAAGCTCCCAAAGCATGGTACAGTAAGATGGATGAGCACTTGTTGGGTCTAGGTTTCAAGAAAAGCCTCAGTGAATCCACTCTATATGTCAAGAAGTTAGTATCTGACTTAGTGGTGGTGTCTCTTTATGTGGATGATATGCTGGTGACAGGGAGCAATAGTGCTCAAATTACTGCATTTAAGCAAGAGATGATGAAGATGTTTGAAATGACTGATCTTGGTGAGATGTCATATTTTCTAGGAATGGAAGTTAGGGAGACTCAGAATGAAGTTTTTATCTGTCAAAAGAAGTATTTGAATGAGATCCTAAGGAGATTCAACATGGAGGAGTGCAAGAGTGTGAGTACTCCAATGGGTCATAAGGAAAAGCTTCAAAAGGAGGATGGATCAGCACCTGCTGATGAAAGAGTTTATAGAAGTTTGATTGGCTGTCTTATGTATCTCACTGCAACTAGGCCAGACATCATGTTTCCTGTAAGTGTCTTATCTAGATTTCTCAATTGTGCAAGTGAGTTGCATATGGTAGCTGCAAAGAGGGTATTGAGGTACTTGAGAGGTACTCTTTCATATGGGATTAAGTTTTGTAGAGTTCAGGAGTTTAAGTTGTAGGGGTATTCTGATAGTGACTGGGCAGGATCAATGGATGATATGAGGAGCACTTCAGGTTATTGCTTTACATTTGGGTCGGCATGTTTTTCTTGGTGTTCAAAGAAGCAGGAAATAGTTGCTCAATCAACTGCAGAAGCTGAGTTCATTGCAGCTACTGCAGCTGTGAATCAAGTATTATGGTTGAAGAAGCTAATGGATGATCTACATATGCAGCAAGAAGAAGATATAGAAGCGTTTGTGGATAATCAAGCTACTTTGGCCATTTCACAAAATCCGGTATTTCATGGAAGAACAAAGCATTTTAAGGTCAAGTTTTACTTTTTGAGAGAAGTGCAAAAGGCTGAAGAGGTGAACCGGTGTACTGCAATTCAGAAAACCAGATTGCAGATATATTCACAAAGTCATTTCATGTTGGTCGATTTGAACTTCTCAGGGCAAAGCTAGGAGTGTGCAGTACTTGATCCAGGAGGAGAGTGTTGATGTATCAAGACTGCACGTGCTGTTTTTTCTCTTTTTGTTTTGTTTAGTCAGTTTGTTAGTGTCCTGTTTTTTAGGAGTTGGTTAGTCAATCTTATCTCCTAGGAGCAGTTAGCTGCACGTATCTTAGATATTCTGATCTGTTGCTGATTTTGTGGATCAAGCAAGCCGTTAGTCGGCGACGTGGGTTTGTGGTTACGTTTTAGTATGTATTTTGAACCTTTTTTCTTTTTTTTTTCAGTTTTCCTGAATACGATGCTCTATTTTCTGCTGTAAACTTGTTCTCTGCTTCTGCTGTAAACTCCTTTTTCTGTTCTTTTTGCTGTCTACGTGTTCTCTGTTCTTATCAAAAAAAAAAAAGAAAACAACAGGTTTCTGCTCTGCCTCACGTAACATCCATAGATGGGGGAAAAGTTGAAGGAGAATGTAGTTTATTTAAATTCCTCTTCTTTGGCCATGTTGTTGTTCCTGCAAAATTGGGAAACAGTGGACTGAAGTCCTCATGGTCTTGTGTATACTGCTTCCTGGTATTGGTTAAAATCTTTATAAGTATGTGCATTGTATTTGAAGATTGTAAGCCTGGTATGGCTACGAATTGATTCAGAGGCCTTAAAACATATTTCTCTTCTAAAAGAATAAAGCTAATTTCGTGCTGCAGTATGGTTGAGTCATGGCATATTCCTTCATTTATTCATGTCTAGCTGCTTCTGCCAAGGGATTAGGCTTTGCAGTTGCAGCCAGAGGGGAAGATGATTAATGCCCTCTGACCAGTAGAAAAATGAAGAACCGAAATACAAGTGGCAAAATTTAAAATCATGTGGTCTGTAACTTGTGGATGCCTTGTTGGCCCCTAAGCCTATTCAATCGAAATTTTGCATTTGTTTCATCCGATGAAAAATTGAGAAATTTTAAGAAGCCAAATTGGTTAATCAAGGGGTAGTGGAGTCCCTTTCTCATGTGTTATTATTAAATCTTGGGTTCCTCGTGTAAATGGTTGCCCAAAGAAGTTTTATATGCACTGCACAGATGAACACGTTAAATGTCTTGTGAACATCGGGGAATTTTATTTTCTTACAGGACTTTCTGTCAGATAATCGGGAGAGCATACTTATGTAGAAATTGTCTAACCTAATCTGCAATTTTCCTTTCTGCTTGTAGTTCTTAACAGTGATTTATTACTGGACAATTGCAATTATCGGGATTGTAATTTTATTCAAGTAATAGTGTTTTGATTCTAAATAACGTGCTTTCAGATAGTGGGCTATCTTTCTGGTTCATCACCTCAAATTACAAGTGGAGCTGTTTCTGCATTGTCCGTACTAGTTTACAAGGATACATATATCTGTCTATCAATTCCTGATCTTATTCCTTCTGTTCTTTCTCTGCTACAAAGCAAAGCGGTGGAAGTGATAAAAGTGAGTATACCATTACCAAAGTAGGTTCTTGCCCCAATTGGCATGGCTTAAGAGTTACTTCGTACACCTGGGTCTGACTCTTGTACAACCCTTGAATTGCTTAATCTTTATTTTCAATATAAGCTGTAACTCATTGCGTGACATATGTCTTGCTTGTAACCAATGTACTTTATTATCCACTACATCGAATCTCGCAGTAGCTTGTAGCACACACAGAGAGCAGAGAGAGAGAGAGAGAGAGAGAGAGAGGCACTAAACGGGCCGTCTGTCCAATGCCGTATGTCCAAATTTTGTGCTTTGTAAGAGGTTTATAATCTACATTAATTACAAAGAGGAAGTGGTGGACCTCAGGCCAAGCATTAGGTCTAAATTTTGTCACGTTACGTATACCAATATCAAATTAGTCGTAACATTGAAGTGAAAAAGGTGAATTGCATTTAGAACTTGCGACAACTAGAGACATATGCATAATTTACATAACCATGGTGCATTAGTTGCCGATAAAGTAAGTATATTCTGGAAACATAAGGGATGCTAGCTGCTATTTGGCATCGAAATCATTTGTCAAGACACCCTAAGTAACACTTGTGACAACAACCGTAACTGGGGCGCTATTCTCTTCTTGTACCTAAGCACTAACAAGAGTAGTACTTTGTAAAGAAATTGTTGAAATAGAAGCACAGCTACATCCCACCACTTGGAATGATCTAGTGATATGCCGAAAGTTGTTTTGAGGATCATCTCGCCTTTCAGTTGTGGTTCTCCTAGCTCTGCTGAATCAAACTCAAGACCGGTCATGACATTCTTGTATTGACCCTGCAAGGCATGTGAATGATTTGTATGAGTGACTTGTAATTCATGAGATATTTGGGAGAACTCGAAGTCATAGATCCAAATCATATGCTTGTATCGTTGACTGCCATGGCTAGTCGCAGAACTACTTCTGAGAAGCCTTGATTATCTGAAGCTCTAGCTTGAGTAAAGAGACGGAGTGAAACATGTGGTGAAGCCTGGTGGTGTTTTGATCAATCTATGAAAGAGACTGATAACAAAATTTCCATAGTATTACATTATTACATTGGTTAACCTAACCTCTAGCATATGGAAGAGCGGGTCAACAATCCGAAAAGGAAGAAGGGAGTGGCGGAACTGTCTGACCATTCAACCCATTTCTACATCAAAATAAAAGGCATCTTACTTAGTTTCTGTTGTTTTGAGATTTCCTTCTCATAAATGTACCTCAGGCGGAAGATGAGAATTTTAACTTCAATGAGTTTAAATATGCAATGCAAGCAGTAGCGCATGCTCCTGGTTTTGTTTTACTAGGTAGACAATATTATTGAAACTGAAGATAAATGTCTTCCTTGTCATGGCTCTATGCATAACTATGCTGATAAATTTTCAAGCTTGATTTCGGAAAAATAGCTAATCACTTTATACTAACTACCTCAACTGCCCACTTGGCAAAACTGATGTAGGACATGGGGTACCGCCAAAAGAACTTGGGAAGATCGGCAAGAAGTCTAAAGATCTGTGATGCCATCACCATTAGAACCTGAATCCACAAAAATTAGCTATGAACGACAACGTAATTTGTAAGGATTACAGGAAGGGAAGTTTAAGAGAGAAAATTTGCTTACGTTGACACTAATTCCAGTAACTACAGCCATCGAGGCGTTGGGGACAAATGAGTTCACAACCATCATGCAACTCTCAATAATGGTGGTGCAGCAGAAGAAGTTAATGCAGAAATAACCATAGTGAGAGAATCTTGGATGAAGCTTCACCATGTAGAATATCGTTGTTCCTGAAAGCAGAGAATTCGCCACCGAGAAAGGGAGCGAAGAAAGGAAATTTGCAAGCACAAACAGGGTCTCACCATAATGCCCATTGAGTCTCTCAGCATAAAATACCTGAGTTAGACAAGAAAATGATGTCATACGCTGCTGAGATTTCTCCTTTTTTATGTAATTAATGTATATTCTTGCTTTGATGATGAGATCGATCCCATATGAATAATCTTAAGCATCCCTCGAAAAAACTTAGTTGATTTAGCTTTAATCTCTCCAATTGATTGTGCAATACTCACATTCCTCTGTGACTATGAGTTGGAGTAGGCCATCAACTAAAAGTTCTTTAGTTAGATTTGTGTTATTTACAGCGTCTTAGGCTTCAACATGCAACTTCACACCTATCATGGTGGAGCTTGTCTGTCCTGCAGAGGAAACTTAGTTCTAGTCCTAGCAACAAATCATTCTAATATCACCTCAAGTATGAAGATACTGCTGATATATAATAGCTGAAAATCGATCAGCCTTGATGCTTTGCTATACCTTCAGTTCTTCATTGAAGAAAGGGACACCACCACAAGACAAACATACCATGAGGCCGAAGAGGAATGAAACAAACTTTCCTCTATTGATTATTGCCCCATTGTCGTATCCGATGTCAAAATATAGAGTTCCAGCACTTATTGATGACAAAATGTAGAGCATGATCCTCAACCAGGAGTATCCAATGTCCCTATACATGTTGATGAAGCACCGATGAGTCAAAACCCTGAGCTGCTTCCACTTGCTGGAATTAGTATTCTTATTCAACTGGCAGACCTGATAATCCTTCAGCATTCAACAGAAGAGATTCAATTTTGAAAACATCAGTTCTGGAAATTGCTACTTCAACATAGATGTAACTCTGTTAGTTTCAAAAATCACAGTTGGAGACATTGTTCATTAACTATGGTAAGCAGGAAAGACAGGAAAAATGACTGCATAAGCATTATCTTGATTTTTATTTCTTCTGAGTTGGAGTGCTTACAGTAGCTGCAATTTCTTGCATTTTTTTCCTAACTTTGCATGAATACTTTGAGGATTTGTAACTTTGGATGAGTGTGGCTTTAATCTCTGCTGTTTTCATGTTCATTGAAAAACCAGATGATGCTGGAGTTTGCTGCAAGATAAAATAGCAAGCCCTGATAATTATATTGGGGAGTCACTTTACATATCACAAGAACTGATGCAGAGTATAGAAGTGCTCGATTTAAAACACAACATTGTTTCTATGAGAAAGCAATAGTAGCAGTTACAGAATCGAAGTCCAAGCTAATGCACCGCAGAAAGTGATCAGCGGGATTTCTCCTCCTCGGACAAGCAAATCCAGCATCTGCAAAGAACTGCACCAGGACTTAAAATGACATTATCTTGCTTCTGCACAGCCAAAATGTCTGAGTAAGAATGAAGTGTTGACTCTTTATTACCTCAATGGCCATTTTGGCTTCTCCTAGAAACACAGTTTCTCCACTCGACAGAAGGAGTAAATCATCAAAAAGATCGAAAACTTCACTGCTAGGCTGGTGGATTGAGCAAATAACTATTCTTTCTTCATCTGCAATATTTATTAGAGCTCTTGCCACGAAAAAAGCCGAGGCACTGTCTAAGCCTGTGGTAGGCTCATCAAGGAGCAAGATCAGCGGGTCTGTCACCATTTCAAGACTGATGCTGAGTCTTTTCTTTTCTCCACTGCTTATGCCCCTCAAGTGCCAGTTACCAATCTTGTTCTCTGCGCAGTCTCCAAGTCCCATCTCCTTTATTTTTGCTTCTACCACCTCGTCGATCTCGGCTTTCGTCATTTCGGAAGAAAGCCTCAGATGAGCTGTGTAAGCTATTGTCTCTTTGACAGTGAGAGTACCCAAGTACCCAAGAAAAGATTTTCTTGGGTCACATAGGACTGAAAAAGTGCCAAAATGAGAAGATTTAAGTAGGGGTGAGTAGTCCCGATTCCACTTGAAATCTAGAACCTACCCATTAAAATAGGTTCCCCATTGTTTTAAACATAAAATTCATCTTGTATACCGTGGAACCTGTCACTTGTCTAGTCATAGGTTCTAAGATTGGTTTTATGGTCTAATATGTTATTTTTCATTTCTTTTTTTATTTTGGGCAGTTTTAGTGAAGCAAAATGATAGTGAATGCAAAAGCAAAAATGACAGTTTTTCATTTGTCAATAGAAATAATATATAAAAGATGAACTTTAAAATAAAATAAACAATAAAAAGTTCAAAACACATAACATGAAACCTAAGTTATTGAATTTTAGTCATCAATCATCCACATCCCTCACATGCAATGAAAGTCATTGCCTCACATCCTTCCACCACCATTGACATGTTATATACGTCAATTTCACACATACACATCAATAATAGAATATAAGTAGAAGGTGTTATAATTAAACCAAGCGAGAAATTAAAATCTAGATTATCGACATACATGTTAACATGTGATAACATAAGCTTTGGCCAATATCCAGTGAAGATCGTGACCAAACTAATCACCATATTTACGGTCTTATAGAGCAAAAGGTCCATGGATTCCAATTTTGTTTTAATGGGCACAACAAAAGTACCTTGAATATATTGAATGCCATGTGAAATTTTGTGATAGTATGATACTCACCATGGCATATTCCCACTAGATAATGCTATGTAGGGTAATTTATTCAGTCTATGAACATCATAGAATGATATGAATTACAACAAGACACAATTGTTTTATGTTTGTTTTCAAGAAATGAAACTAGAATAGATCTAATGGTCTTGGAAAATTAGTGCAATATTTGACATTATTGCCACTTTATCCAGTTGCTAATATTTGAAAACCTTTTATGTTAAGTCTCGGTCTAATTCCTTTAGTAGAACTTTATAAGTGACTATTAGTAGAGAATTATAACTCTTCCTAGGAGTAACCCTTATTTCAACTACTGATGACCTCATGCACATTGATTGTTATTGATTGCAAGAAAAATTAATATAAACCCCTCTATAAGCACATCTAAGTTCTTATCAGCAAAAAGTAAAAGCCTCTCTTTAGGGTTTTCTCGATTCCCCTAGTTATCAGTTTGATTCTCAGTTCCCAATTCCCTCAGTAGCCATCGATTCCTTAAAAAATGGAACCGGAGTAGGGTGCTTGGAACCTAGAATCGAATCAGTGATTGGTCCAGTTCTCTAATTTCCAATTCAATCTTAAAATTATTCTCGAATCTAAAAGCAAGCATGGGACCCTGATTGAAATATCAATCGTTAAATAGAAATTTATTTGTTAGTTTACAAGCTCAAATTTCAGAAAGGAGAAACATGGCCCAACCAGCCAAATTTTTTGACTCTTTTTTTGTTTTTTTGCCAAATTTTGATTATAAAAATATCGTCCAGTCATACACATAAACCACTAGATTGAATTAGAGGAAGTTGAAAATATGATTTAATCTTTTGAAGGCTAAAGGAATGCTTCATGAAACAAAATTGACAGAAGAGTGGCCTAATGATGCGCCATTTTAGAGGTCACTGGTCATAGTAGTATGCCAAATTGAAACTATTGCTAGGATTGAGCTAATGGAAGCAATCTTGTTTTTCCAATGATGATCTAAGAATTACTGGACTAAAGTTTCCTTTTAGTTAATCGAATGAATAGTTGGGGTTTTGTGGGAAACAAAAACTCTTTTGGGATGGATATGTCATGGAATACCATTTTGAAATTTTTAATGATAGTAATCCTGAAAATAAAGAGAATTATCTTCCGCAAGAGTCAAGATACTCGTCTCATAATCTATTTTACTTTGTTATATTAAAACTGCCCCAACAAATAATTTACAGCAAAAGCTAACTTTATGCCTAAGGACTTTGATATGCTTACCAGATCATTGTGGTTTAGCAACCAAATAATCCCTTTAAATTGAAGTTGTCTTGTCAAGCCCAGGGATAAAGTGGACGGGTCGACCCCGTATTCAGGAAAGTCTTTGGGCCATGATCCGTAAAGGCGCTTTCATAAAGCGCGACTCCTTTTAAAGTGCATCAACTTTTCCTTGAGTCTCAATGTTGACTCAATTTCTTCTCTCGTAGAAAAATATTGAGAAATAATGGCTTTGGATCAAAGCCCTGATCCGTATATTTTATCTCATAAAAAGACATTAACTTCAAATTGTGGCCTAATTTTAGTCCAAATTTTTTCAGTCCCATAATGAAATACCAATTTCATTTGGCACCCACATCTGACCCTCATTAAGATTCTGCCAAGTACACATGGAATGGTGGGTCGAATCTTGGACAACGTCATTGGATAAAAACTACTGGATTGGGGTACCAATGATTTGTGGTTTTCTTATGAAATAAAAAAAATTGGGCCATAATAAGAACATGACAAAAAAAAAAACGAGGTTAATTCTCTAGAAAACCCCCAATTATCATGGCCCAAACTTCTTTTATTTAAAAAAAAAAAAACACAAAATTTCACCGTAGTCCCAAATTTGCCCCCACGTTAAAAAAAAAAGTAACTATTTTCTTTGAAATTTCAATACTAAAGCTAGTTAGAGGTTTACAATTGGAACTCACGTCTTCTTAAATACCCTCACCTTCATATGGAATGACAAGAACCTCCAATATTGATGACATGAGAAAAAAACTAGTGGCTATTTTGGGATGTGAAGTTGATTTGAAACTAAAGTGAAAGTTAGAAATTTTTTAAGTTCGAGGCAAAATTAGTATGTAAATATAAAGTTGGAGATTTTTTAGGGAGTGGTGATTTTTAAGAGGATTAGATCATGAAAAAAAGTCCCAACTTTCTTATTCATCATTACAGCCACCTTGCTTGTCTTGACCTTCAAGAATCTCTCGATTTGATGACTTGGCACTCCTTTTACGGACATACGACTCAAATAGTAAATAAAGTAGTTGATGCTTCATACATGTGCCTAGTCTTTGATTTTTTATTTTTTTTTTAAATTGTCTGTATTACTTTACTTCTACTCTAACTCTCACTCTTAGATTTTTGCTTCGCATCTTTGCAGAGCATGAGAGTTAAAACCCAAACTTGAAGTTAAATTATCCTCACCTCAACCCACCTGAGAAGGTGGGGATACGAACTCCCCACCTCCCCCTTCCCATGTGGGAAGAGTGGCCAATGATTGTATTTGTCTTTGACTTGATTGTAGGTTTTTCAATAGTTTGAACATTAACATAAATCACAAACATCTTACAAATTAACAAAGCATGTCCCTTACAGAGGGCATACAACTAATTAAACTTTTAAATTATGACCACTATTAAATCAATACTCAAAAACCTTTTTTTGTCACCAAAACCCTCAAGCTTACATGGGTGTAACAAAAATACGCTATGTTATCATAGCATGATATCATTAATGTGGTCTTGCTGATCAAATCAAGAGTTTCTTTTCTTTTTAAAACCATGGTGAACAAGTCAGAGTTATTCTATGTCCTCTGCTAGTGGAATCCGGATCCCACTTTCAGTGCACCATATATGGAAACTCCCAAGTGATATTGATATTAGTTACCGGAAATTTAAGAGTTGTATCTTCTTAATTCTTTTTCGTTAGCTAATTTTATTCTCTTCTTCTAATGACATGATTTCAATTATATATTATAATTCAAGAAAGGAAAAGAAAAACATCAATATAAATGAGAGACAAAATCGTTGTAGAGTATGTTTGCGCCTCAATGTCAAAGGATTTTGATATCAAGCCAGATGAAATGATATAACTATGAACTAGCTACACTTAAATACTATTCATCTTTTAATTTTTTTATAAGAATTTTGTTATGCTATTAGAATTTATATCAAGTGAATTTATTAGTTACAAAAATAATTATATCATCACTATTTTACTTCTATAAGCCGTATTTTTTAAAAAATGTAATTCTATTTCTAATCTTCAAATAAAGTGAGTTTAACTATACATAATAGATATCGAAAGAGAATAGCATCAATATACATGGGAGAGCCAATTCATATGAGAATAAACAGTTTGCTGCACTTTCGTTTCTACACTACCAGATCTGGCAATGGAAAGGGGTTATCATCGTAGCCTCTTGCAATTTTTTCGATGCTATTAATGATTTTGGTGACTATATTAAGTTGCTATATTTTCCGTATATGGGCAATGCTTGTTGTCTTGATCTTTCGGTAACCGTATCAGTATCACTAGGAGTTTCGTACATAGAGCTTCGAAGGTGGAATTCGGATTTCACCGGCGGTGGACTTTTTAATAACTCAAATAAAAATGCAATACAACAAGGCCAAGTAAATGGATATATTGTTGCAAGAAAATGTTCCGAAATGAGGAGGTTGGCAGAGAGAAGCGGAGAAACCTGCCAATGAGTCGAGGAAAGTGGATTTTCCGGAGCCGGAAGGACCCATGACGGCCAAGATCCGACCCATCTGAGCGTACCCGCTGAGCTGGTTTAGCAGTTTCCTCTTGGAAGCAGCGGGGACCGACACCGTCAAGTCGTCCCACACCAGGTAGGACGCGGACGATTGCCCGTTGATGCAGTTTCTCTCTTTCGCTGCGAAGTCATTATTTATCACATCCTTCCTCGCCTCCATCATTTTCATCTCTCGCTCTCTCTCTCTCTCTCTCGGTGGTCTCGTTTTCTAGCTCCCAGCCAAGTACAACTGCGAGTGCTGGTCAGTGTGGATTATAATGGATCTTTAGTGCAAGTGGGAAAGGCCTATGAGGACGTGCTTATGTGGTGCCGGATAGTGACATATTGAGATGAGTTGGCCGTTGGGCGTTTCAATTGACGCTGGTTTGATCCCTCTCTCCCACTCCATGGCCTTTCCTTTTCAAGGGTTTTTGTCATTTTGATGCAGGGCTTCATAAGTACATTTGAATCTCTTGGATCTTGACGGGGTTGTTTGTGTATACCAAGTTTGATTTCCATTTGAAGATGTAATGATAAGAAAAGTAAAAGAAGCATCGATAACCTAGCTATTTTTAACCTTCAGCCCACGGAACGACCCAAGCGCGATCAAGAGGCTGCAAGAACTTACTCCTTAGACTCGTCCAACATGATCAATTCAACTGCACATGCCTGGAGAGACCTAATCCATCTGAGGCGCCATACTTCAGAAAGAGGAGGAGAAGAAGAAGACATATTTTCACATATTTACTTTATTATGATCGATTTGTTGATCATTTTGTTTTATTTCGCTAGTTTGATCAACATTTGCCTGCACACACTCGGTACTCGATCGTGCAAACACGTATACTGGTGGCTTTTCACTGAGAAAGAACAAAGAAAATGGTTTGTGTCAGCTTGGCTTCATTCTCTGCAGTCTCCGACGTGGGTATGGCGATTGCTCGTAACCCCTGCATGTTTATTTACAAGCACTGTGGCAGCTGACTTTTAGTCTTGGATCTCTGTATCCTCTCTCTCTCTCTCTCTCTCTCTCTCTTCACGTGATGTTTTAGCATCCGTCTCTTTCATCTCAAGAAAGTTGAGTAAAATGTGTGTATCTAATCTAATAATAAATGGGGAGGTGGGGGCAGATAGCGACGCATTTGATCACAAAATTTCATCACTGTTCTTCATTAATCACAACAAAGCAAAAGATTACTTACCCTATTGACATGGACATAAATCAAACTAATATAATATAATTTATGTGTTTTATTAATTTAGTTCCCGTTAAGATGTATCGACACATATTTTTATTATTGTTGACACCAAAAGATGACCGAATTTTTATTATTATCGACAACATA
Organism: Eucalyptus polyanthemos subsp. polyanthemos; assembly: GCA_017140185.1. Classification (NCBI taxonomy): domain Eukaryota; kingdom Viridiplantae; phylum Streptophyta; class Magnoliopsida; order Myrtales; family Myrtaceae; genus Eucalyptus; species Eucalyptus polyanthemos. The sequence continues at coordinate 24,117,212 of CM029467.1, read as the reverse complement.
GACTAGTCAATGATGTTGGAATGAAAAAGGAAAAAATTAATGGCAACTTTGAAAATTTCGAACAAGGCATGACTGAAGACCGAAGGGAGAAGTTATTCTTAGAATGCTTTCTGGTGGCTACTCTTTTACAACACACCCCTTACATGTCTTACATAATAGCAGAACACTAAATTATAATAGAGATGAAGATAAACATGGCACACGAGATCTTCAACACTCCTTTTGTTAACACTAACTTTTGTTAACATTAAAGTGAAACTACAAGAGTCAACAAAGCTAAAAGGAAAACACAGAAACATTAAATAATAGCAACGGTGCCTGCAAGACAAATCTCTGCAATAGCAACGGCCCACTCCATTTTTCATGGCACGCACACATGTGCATGCATTAATGGGCCTTCATGGACCATTCTTTCCTCTTTATTTGATCCATGCAATGAATGAAAGAGGACAAACGAAGCCCACAATTTTTACTGGCCAATTTTTCTTGCGACTCCTCCTTCTCGTCATTTTTTTTTTTTTTGGACAGAAAGATATAATATTAGATGGAACGTGTATTACAGCCAGCAGCTACGGCATCTGATACAAGAAGATCCGAAAGGGGGGGGGAAGGCAGCCCAACTAGGAATAAGATAGCCTTTGCTATGGGCCCTAGCGGCCCAGTCAGCTGCAAAATTAGCCTGTCTTTTACAAAACCTAATACAGAGATACGAGAAATGGCAACAAAGAGCGGCGGCTTCTGCTATCAAAGTGCGAATCTCCCATGGTGGATCGATCTTGTTGTTGATGGAGTCAACCAAAAGAAGACAATCTGACTCGATCTAAAGATGCGTTTCATTGTTGCCTTGCTGCAATAGGTGTCGAAGGGTCACGATCAGAGCTTGAGTTTCTGTTTGCAAGGCAGAAGACGCAGGTACCGTTCTGGTGAAACCTTCTCGCATTTTCCCTGTGTGATCCAGGCTTATGAATGCCATAGATCCTTCTATATTGTCTGCATTATAAGCCCTGTCAATATTGATCTTCAAAGTGCCTGGATCAGGGGCTTGCTAAAAATTACTTCGGTCAGAGGGGTTGCAGTGAGGTCCATTCGAGAGATGGAGAATATTTTGAGTTGTTCTGACTTGGGCAAGAGCAGCTTCAACAACAAGGGTCGGATCTGGACGTTGTCTATTAAAAACGAACCTGTTTCGGGCTTTCCAAATCCGCCAGAAGACTGCAGCGATAGTTTCCAGATCAGGTGAGTCCTTCTCTTCATTTATGTTGTCCCTTTTCTTTTGACTTTCTTACATGAAAGCCGTGCGCAATCTTCTTATTCTTCTTCTTCTAACACCAAGTCTAGAGTTCAATAACCGACTTACTCAAATCTTCAACAATCATTTTTATATTATTCTAACAGATAAGAGTGGGGTTTGTTGAAAATAGAAATCATTGATAAAACAAAACAGTCTACAATTTGAAAGGATCGATAAATTGCCAATGAAGTTATTAACAACACAACTTGAAAATTATGAGCAAAAGAAGATTTGAGAAGTTGATTGACAAAATTATCAACTAGAAGCGATCAACACTAAAACGTATCTACTGAGATATTTTTAGACAAAGAAATGCTTAGAGAATGGTATTGTCAGTTCCTACAAAGTAACGGAGCTCTCCCGACCATACATTTCAAGCATGAGATTTTGGGAATTGGAATATCAAATTGACAAAATCAATTGCCAAAAATGGCTTTGTTGTAAAGCCACATATATCCCACATGCTATGTATTCCTCCATACATTTTCTCATATTATTGCTCCGATCAAAGAAAAGTTTCTCTTCCACTAAACTCTAGCTAGAATGAAGGCACTTAATGAATTTCCATAATGCAGTCTGTACCCGAGAAGGAGATTGGATGACGGATAGGGAGTGACCGCAAGCTTCGATAGGGAGGGTGAGGGATAACTCTGACACAAAGGCGTTGGCTTCGGCGAGAGTCGGTTGTAGGATCGTCTCCGTTGTCGCCACCTCTCCTTCCTCGTCGCAACATCCATCGCCACCCAACAGCCTTGCCCTCCCTCCATTTGAACCTAGCCCCACCACCATTTCGCCATCCTCCATATGCACGGCGCCTACAGTTGCCATTGCCAGCACCACTATTTATGTATGTCTAGTTCCTCTCTTATGCTTTGCCTCTGTTTTTCATTTGTCTTTAATTTGTTATCATTTAATACTAAGTTTGGAATTGAGTGATCAAAGGGGATTTCATCAATTCGATGAATTGAAAATTTCACAAAATATTAGTTGACATCATACAAGCTCAAAATTTGTATGGTCAATTGTACGGTAGGGCAATTCTACAACAATGACATTTTTGACAATATATTTGTCAATTTGATATTCCGATCCCCAAAATCTTACACTTTAGGATGTGTGGTGAGGAGGGCTCTGTCACTTCATGGAAAGTGATGGTATTGTCCTCTAAGCATAGTCCTATTAGTTAATATGAAATTTCTTATAACTGCAGATTAGACCATGAAGTTATTTATTTATTAAGGACAACTAACTCCTTTTCGACCTTTCCATTTTGTTCCGTAACTCCTCTTGTTCTTTAGGAAGTTATTTGTTTATTAAGGATAACTAATGTATCAAGAAGTAATTTGTTTATTAAGGACAACTAATGTCCTTTTCGCCCTTTCAATTTTGTTCTGCACCTCCTCTTGCACATCAGGAAGTTATTTGTTTATTAAGGACAATTAATGTCCTTTTTGACCTTTCGATTTTGTTCCACAACTCCTCTTGTACATCTTCCTAAAGGTCTTGAGGTGACACTTAGTCTTAGTCTGATCTTTTTGCCTAATATCTAAGCATGGAAATTTAATTAGGTAAGCACACAAGGCCTAGAAAAATTCGAACTGAGGACCTCTAGCTCTAATACAATGAGAAAATTTGTAAAACCACTATCAACTATTTTAAAAGCTTAAACTGTTGAAGGTGTAGTTTATTACTCTTAACACGTGCGGGCTATGATTGGACTAGAAGAGCAGCAATCATCATCGCAAAACCCAACCAGCGAATTCTCGTGTATTCAATCTCACCAACTAATTTCAAAGGAACAGTCAAGTTTCATTAAACAAACTTCTGAAAGTTCCATATTGAACACAATGAATCTCGACTATTCACTCACATGAGTCTTCGTGGGTGCTGGCAAAGGGGCGATTGGCGGTGGCACGGTGGTGATGGTTAGTGTGATTGGGTGTATGAGCTGAAGAGTAACGGAAGGGTTTTCTTCCTCTGTATATCCCAGCACAGCTCTCAAACTTCAGCCTAAGGCTGTTTCACGGATGGGCAAGTCGGCACCACGTTATGATAAGTTGCATTTTAATCGACCATTGTGGGATGTTCGCACGTTCAAAGTTTGGGGGTTGTCAGTAAATGACGAAATTATATGCTTAGAATTCATCATTTAAAGTTAACTTGGAATTTTCAAAGCTCTCCTAAACTTGCGGGTCCAATAGTATTGCGTTGTTTGACAATATTAAAATAACCCTCCATGACTCGACATTAACCTAATTAAACATGCATAGAAGATGATGTTTTGCCTTAGCCTCGTGCACGATCTCACCCATGGAACCATTAATATTTGGTCTGAGTCTAAACTTTTGTTTTGTGTGCTGCGATTTTTCAGCAATTGGTGTCAAGATTTATAACATGGAGCGGAGATAAAAGAGGCCATGTTAGGCCAAAGCAAGTCAAAGTACAAAACCCTCATGCTCTGAATCCAAATTCGATCAAATCTATTTTGAATAATTCCATGTTGAATGGGTGAAACACTGGTCAACATCAACAGACTTAGATATGCTAATTTACAAGCACCTATTAATGAATGGGATAGACTATGTTGCTAAATATTTTATTTTTCACGATTGTACAATTCAATTGTTGTCCTAAAAAATCCTAAGATATTATTATTCCGTTTATCTAAATTAGAATTCCAACTCGACATATATGATATTTTTGTTTTGTAACCACTTTAATAGGACAATTTTTTTCCATTATTTATATTCAACATATATGATACCACCAACAGCATGCAAATAATATTGGGTCTAGGTCCGAAGATTTGAACTTAACTTATTTGTAGGGCTTGAAGGGTATTTCATTGGCCTCCACATTATTGGGTCTCCACAGCCATAACCCTGAATGAGCTAAGGAAGTTTCTAAGAATAATGGAATTTGGACTCTACCATCGATAAATTGTATAATAACCTAAATATGAGATATGGTCATAGAAAAATTGTTGTGACCTATCCTTGAATGGACTGCTAAGAATTTGGCTAATGGATTGTTAAGTTCAAATCTAGCTCGAACTCTCTCGGACTTATACTAATTTGCAACTTATGTTTTGAGTTTTTAACATACAAATCACGACATTAATCAATTTAAGGTGGATCGATTAGATCCCGAGTAAAGTAATCTTGGGAGGATTACTTACTTTGAACCAAATAATCTAAAGTCGGAAACTTAATTACACTAATTAGTTAACTAATGCCCTTTTGGTACTTATTCTTGTTCAATCACCAAATAAAATATTCATGTAGCATTCATGAGTCTAAGAAATGTATTCTTAACTATGCTAAGGAAATAGATTATGAAAAGCGCACAATCGAAATAATGGAAAATATGCAAATAACAATATGATAAAGCACAATTCTTACCCAAAAAAAATATATATACATGATAAAGCATAATCTATTTATCAAGGATTTTCACATATTTTAAGAGACAACTACTCAAAAACTAATTATTAAGCTTTATCCTAACTTAAAATATATATTAAAAAAATCAGAATTTTTTTTAATTTTTTAATTTTAAAAATATTTTAAATAATAATAATTTTTTATTCCAAAGATGCGTATTCGGGTAGGGCCTTAGAGCCCGGTCAGGATGTGGACTACCGTGGGCCTTCGGGTCGGGCTCAAATAAAAGCCTAAAGAAAGGGATGGGCCCAACAATTGAAGCGCAATTTGGCCACAACTAGGACAAATTCCAAGCTCACTCAACCAAATTAAACTCAAACTCAGCAAGCCGAACTAAGCCCACCATTATTAATGCCAAATCACACTCAAACTCTCCACATTAAAACAAGCCCAGATTCCTCAAACCTAAAGCGACCAGGGAACACTCATGGACTTACTAACAATGGTAGCCCGGTCCAACGAGCTCGAATCAGGCCACAAAATTAGAACGACGAGGGAAAAAAAGGGGCCATCGATGGTGCTCCCTAATCCGCTCAAGGGCGGCGAATGAGGGTGAGCTCAATAGATTGGACAATGTCCGGTCATCTTGCACACCCCTGAGCTAGAATCCTTGGGAACTTGACGCAACGCACTCGAAAGAAGAACAAACGAGATTCGAACCAAGACCTACTGTGGCTTCAGCTCGGGAAGAAGGCTGACATCAGTAGGTTATCGGCCGGGTTTCAAGTGTGTCTGTCGCCGGAGGACACTTGCTCGATTTCTCACCACAAACCTTTTTTCCTCTCTTTTCTCTCTCTCTCTCTCTCTCTTTTCTTTTTCTTTTTTTTTTCCCTTCGGTCCTGAACCTCTCTGAACTCCCCGGTCAGCATCCAAAGGCCTCCTTTTATAGGCTCTCGACCTGCGAAAGAGTCCAATCGTGCAGACCCTTCACTCTCCAGTCTCTCGTGCACTGGCCAGTCCTTAGGCTACCCTGGCAGTCCCTTCTCCTCCTCCGTGCTCTGGCATTGACTTGTGCTCTGCTTTGTAATTTAATGGATTTTTTTTAGAGGCTAAAAATTAATCCACAATTTTCAATATAACTTAACTTTAAGTCGACAACCAAAATTTTAGTGTCGACCGCCAAAATTAGAGCAATGAAAAAGACTATTGTCATTGGAAGAACAATATGAAAAGAGGGATTGGATAAACCAACAATATGAAAAAGGTTATTACGCAAGAAAAGATGGACAAAAGCTTAATGACTCAATTCTAGATGGATATCCCTACAATCAAGGAAGACTTGGAGTCGTCTCTCCTCACTTTCACACATGCAAAGAGTCTTTATCCATTCTCTTTTTCGTGGAGACCACTCTAACAATCACATTTCTCTCTCTCTCTCTCTCTCTCTCTCTCTGGATTAAAGGTAAATGTGTGGTCCAAGAAAGTTATTATGCAAGAAAAGTTGAACCAAAACTCACTCAATTTTGGATAAATATTCATATGTTCGAGGAAGATTTGAGGTCATCAAATATACAAAAGTAAAAAGTAAGTTATTATGCAAGACAGGTTGAACCAAAACTCACTCAATTCAGGATAAATATTCATATGTTCGAGGAAGACTTGAGGTCATCAAATATACAAAAGCAAAAAGTCTTTATCAACTCTCCCTTTTTTCGTAGATAACTGCATGAAGTTAGATTGCTCACTTAACAATTATCTCTCTCTTGCTCCCTTGCTTAGCCAAGTTTTGTTTTCACAGACTCTGATTAAAGAACGGGAGATCGATCTCTCTCTCTCTCTCTCTCTCTCTCTCTCTCTCTCTGTGTCGAGCTCGAGACTGAAATGATGATGATTCTCTTCTCGGCTCGATATCTCTTCTCTATGCTCATCCTTCTTAGCATCACCACCTTAGTTGCTGCCGCCACTCTTTTACCCCAAGACGAAGGTGAAAAAAAATAAACCCATTGATCATTTATTGCTTTCATCGTATTGCTCCTTTACCTTTTGGGCTCCAACGTACACCAAGTTTTTTTTTTTGTTTTGTTTTGTTGTTTTTTTTTTTGTGCTTGTTTTTCATACGTATATTCAACCTCAAGCACACATGAATCTGACATTCTTTGTGCTTGTTTTGCATGATACATTGCTTTTGTTGTTCCTTTTGACTTATCGGCTCTTTTCTCTTTCAGTGGATGCGTTGAAAGAAATAGCAAAGATGTTAGGGAAATCGGATTGGGATTTCGACGCAGATCCATGTGGTGTAGAGGGTGGATGGGGTGACGACAAAGACCCTGATACAACTACCAACGCCGTCACCTGCCAGAATTCCATCGACGCCCACGACAACACCATTTCCCACGTCTACAGCATGTCTCTTTCTCCCTCAATTTCATGAATTATACCATCGTGGATTCCTTGCTAGACTTTAATATTAATCAAGCAATTGCACACCAATATTTTCTCTATATAAAGTTGACTCGGTACCGAACCGAATCTCTTTTGCACCATATTAGTATTTAATAAAAAAAGAAACATTAACCGATTTTTTGGTCAAAATGTAGCAACAATACATAATCACTTATCATATTAAAATTACTCATGAAGTAATTATGAGCATAATATTAATTGTTCACGGTATGATTATACAAATTTTTATAAGTTTAATCAATACAATCGCATATTATATGCTTAGCATTTAATTATATAAATTATATTTAGTGATTAATGGGAATGTCAAACTCAAAGATCATGATTAAATATCAAAGTGATGAGAGTTACATTCCCTCTAACTTTAATCGTAAGGGTAGTTTTAGAATGTTAATGCTATTCTCTCCTTATTACATATGTTATTCATACCAATGCATGGTAGAGCTATACTTTGAGTGATGCATGCTTTTCACGTTAGTTATATATTCATTTGCTTTAAACAAAACCTTCTTTTTTATTAGGCAATTTTTGAAGAATTTGTTCATTTAGAATCAATTGAGATTTATGTATACATATCAATAGATGTAATAAAGCCATTTTGTAACATCATTTTGATGCCTAGTTTTCAAGTAAAAGCCTTCGTGTCGTTGCGAAAACAGAGTTCTTCGGAAGCAATCTCTTGCTGGCACCCTTCCGCCTCGATTGTTCAGATTGCCTTTCCTCAAGTACTTGTAAGCACTCTCTTTCTCCATTTCCCCTTTCCCCCATTTTCGATCTTCTTCTTCTTCATCCTCTCTCTCTATAAACAGTATTGTCTCCAGCAACTACCTGAACGGCACAATTCCTAAAGAATGGGGCTCCTCTACGAGGTTGTTCTACATGTATGCTCTCTCTCTCTCTCTCTCTCTCTCTCTCTCTCTCTGTGTCTCACGAGTGTATGTTCTATTGTTTGATTGGGGGAAACGCGATGATGTGGGTGCAGTTCTGTACGCGGAAACCGATTGACTGGTCCAATCCCGAAGGAGTTGGGGAACATATCCACACTCCATCATTTGTGAGTGACCACTCATCCCGACGCTCGCCTTTGGCCTCTTCGCTGTTTTAAATTTGATTGATGTTTCAAGATTTTAACTTTCATATTCCGGTCAGAGACGTCGCAAGCAATTGGCTTTCTGGACCTCTTCCTCCAGAGCTCGGGAACTTGTCCGGGTTATCCCTATTGTGAGTCTCTTGAAGCAAATTTCTGTGTTAGGCATCGAGTTTTTATTCGCTGATGATTTTGTATCTGGCGAGGGAATTTTATCCATTGGAGTGATCTGTTGAGAGATACAGCATTCAGGTTCTATTAACCAATGTGTTGTCATGGGTTTTTCTTGTTTCAGGTGGCTTACGTCAAATAATTTCACGGGGGAGCTGCCTCAAACATTTGTTAACTTCAGGAAACTATATGCCCTGTTAGTTTCCAGTATCCACAAACTCAGCTAATATTTAACCATTTCTATTCTTTCTCCTTCATATGAATCATGTTGTTTAATGCACTGTAGGCGACTTGGTGATAATCAGTTCACGGGAAAGATACCCGATTTTATTCAGAACTTGACAAATCTCAGAACACTGTAAGGCTTAATGCTTCTTCCCCTTTTAAGTCGGTCTCTATAGATGTACCCCCAAGACAATTCCAACTATGAATTGTATCATCAGGATTATTCAAGGAAGTGGATTGCAAGGCCCGATTCCCTCTGGGATCACACTTTTGGAGCATTTGAATGACTTGTCAGTATGGAATTTTGGCATTTCGATCTGATCTCTCTTTCTTTAAGATGTTATCAATCAAATAAAGCTCGTATTTGATTTTGATATGCAGGATAATAAGTGACCTCGATGGACCCAAGTCTTGTGTTCCACAACTTAACAGTATGGGTATTCAAACACTGTGAGATTGATGCTCCTTCACAGATAGTTTACTTTATGCAAAAGGGCCAAATCGTCTTAGCAATGTGACAATATCGGTGTTATTTTCTTATAGGATTCTGAGGAGCTGCAATCTCATGGGAGAGCTACCTGGTTATCTAGCAAATATGACAAATCTATATATATTGTGAGTAGAAAGCGGCTTTTCCCTTTGGCTATTCCAAGCAGAATAAATAATTTTACCCTTAAGGAGTGAAATTTCTACTAGTTTTTGGTTGACTATTAGTTGCAGTTAAAGAACCCATTTAAGATGGCTTGAAGGTCCCTTACTGACTTCAATGGTGTTTTGATATTTTCTATTGATATTGCTGAATTGTGAATGATGTGGCATTTAAACTCTTGGTGATTGTGGCCTCTGCTGTAGAATATACAGTTTCGCACAAAAGTATATGGACCTTTTCTCTTTGTGAGAATTTGTGGAACTATTGTCAACTGTTCTAAAAACTCAAGCTATTAGATGAAAGCGTGGTTTGTTATTTAAATATTCTAACACTCTCTTTGTTTTCACTTTTCCAGCAAGAATTCTTACCTTGGTTGTGGTTTCCCATTTCGTCTAATTTACTTTTGCTTTGATATGTTATCTTAACTTCTTAAGAGCATTAATGCAAAATGGAGGCTTCTAGTGGTTGATTGTCTGGAAACTTTCCTTCCGGTGGTTTACATTCTCGAATCTCAGCCCTACAATATCTAGCTGGAGTTTTATGCTTGACTGTTGTACACTTGTCAGACATAACATTCATAGTTCAAACAAGAGCATGGCTTCAAATGCATCCCTATACAAGTCAATTCTTCTTGTTCATGTGGTCATCTCTGTAAGATTTAATAAACGTTACTTTTAACAGCAACATTTTGCCATTCTGTCATAGCTTTGTTTGTTTCGCAAAAAACATTTTCCTGATTTTCCAGCGTTTGGTTTATTTATGAAAATGAGTTAATGGAAAATGTTTTCCGAGTCAATGAAAGATCTATGTTTAAATTTAGGAAATGATTTCCTCTTTTGAAAAAGTGGGAAAACATTTTCCAAACTATGAGTTGGTATTGGTGCTTGGACCTGCAACTCTTTGCTTGGACATGGGAACCCCAATGCGTGGTTCTTGGTCCTCAGCGTTCAGGACTAGGTCTTCAGCGCCTGGGCCTAGTCCATCGAGGCTGGGCCCGAAGCCTTGGTGCCCAAGCCCAATGCCCTAATACCTGACCCCCAGTACATAAAAGCAGTGCTTGGTTCCTTCACACTCAAGCTCTAGTACCCAGCACTTAGGTTGAGTCCGCGAAGGCCGTGTGCAGGTCCTTGGTGCTCAAGTTTGGATCCTTAGTTATTGAAATGTTTGTTCTTATAAAAATATTTTTTTATCCCATGGCCCATCCCCATAGCTGACAACCGGCCGAGGAAGAAGTTAAAAGAAAAGGATTAAAAAAAAAATTATGTTTGGAAAATTTTTAGCTCCTATTAATCCTCTTTGAAAGTTTGTCTAACGTATCACCTGCAGTATATGATTAGTTGCTCGGGCCATTTCTTGCTGATAACAATGCTTTTATGGATTTGTGTATTTGAGAAACTCTACAACCAAAATGAGTGTACTTAGGAGAAGTTGATATTATCTTATGGGTGTAGGAATGAAGCTCTTGTGAGGTAGTTTAAACAGATAAATGTGGTCTGGATAATTTCTTATTAGAAGACGCGATGTAGTAGTAGGTGGAATCGCAGTTCTATTTAAGCCTTTTTGCCTTAGACATCATGACTGTGGTACTGTTACTGAGTAAAAATGTTTTTATACGCTATAAATAGTTTTAAAGTCTCCGTTTACTTCAGTTAGTTTTTCTCCTTTTCATATTCTCAGATGAGATATTTTCAGTAGGAATAAAATATCAATTTCATCATTTTGTGATGTTTTCACCTTTCATCTTGCCTTACCTGTCCATTTTTTGCAGCTTGTCTGCATTTTTGTACATACTAATCATTTGATGGAATTATTGAAAAAAAAAAATCATTTGATGGAATGACTTTCAGTTTATTCTTCAAATTGATGAGATTTTGGAAATGGTTGACTGTTTCTCTGTGTAGTGATTTATCATACAACAAATTCACTGCTGGAGGCTCAGAATGTCATGAAGGATCTGTGTATGTCCTACTTCCTTCAGTCAGTCCAGGGCTCCCCCCAAATGTGCACTTATTGAGCAACTTATATCCTGTTTGTGTATAATATTTCCATTTCTCTGCTGAATGTTGATTTTGTCTTTTCTCTACAGCAACTTGTTTGCAAGCTCCGAGGTTGAGAATGCGTATGTTTGCGATTAACTTTTCAACGAGAGAGTTGGATTTCTAAGGACCCACATTTTTATTGATTATGTACTTAGCATTAAACTTCATTAAGAATGATGATGATTATAACAGTAAAATCTTTGCTGACTTGCTCAGAACCTCATATTCTGCCACAAGTGGACTTGTCTCATGTTTGCAGAGTCAACGTTGTGCAAAAAGTAAGTTAATATGCTGCAGAGTCATTGTTGTATAAAATGTAAATTGACGTGCTGTATATCCTACGAAATTTTGTGGGACCGCAGCTAATTGTTCTAAAAGTTTAAGCTATTAGATAGTGTGGACATATTTAATTAGGGAGGCAAATTAGGCTTCGAAAGATTTGAACTCATGAAATCCAGCTCGATACCATATGAGATTTTATAGGATCACAGCCAACTGTTTTAAAAGCTTAAATTGTTAGAAGAATGCATGATTTTATATTTAAATTATTCTAACATATCCTATCATTATCATCAGATTCTAATATTGCAACTTACTCTATGAAATTTCTCATCAAATTTATCTCCTTGTCAACTCTCCTCTTGGCTATTGCGTCAATCTTTGATGGTTGATGCATAATTACCCTAATAATTTCAAAAGCTACCTGCATGAAATAATGGGTTGCTCATAACTTGGGAGTTTCTATGTAATTTTCCAATGAGTGAATGCTAGCTTATTTAGTGTGTCTGGAAAGTCCACTCCATATTAACAAATAGAAGAAACTGAATTTTCTGTGCGGCTGCTTCTTTGCTCCATCCAGGTCGGTATAACCTCTTCATAAATTGCGGTGGGAGCAAAGCAGAAGTAAGGGGCACCACATACGAAGATGACTCACAGGAGGCTACACCTTCAAGTTTCTTCAAGAGTGATTACTGGGCCTACAGTAGCACTAGTTACTTCGCCGATTACAATGTCGCTGCAGTTAGCTATGAAGTTAAAAACACATCCACACTGTCCATGAATAATGCCCAACTTTACATGGAAGCACGACGTTCTGCCATCTCTCTAACTTATTATGGTTTTTGTCTGATGGATGGGCCCTACAATGTAACCCTTCATTTTGCGGAGATAATGTTCACAGGCAACAAAAGTTATAAAAGCCTTGGAAGGAGAGCTTTTAATATTTATATACAGGTAAACTCGGAGCATTATGGAGTGCTGGTTCTAATATATAAAGCACATAAAGCGTTCGATATGTTATGGTTGGGAAGTTTATCCAAATATCTCGTACTTGCAAATCATGATTTTTTCACAATTTGTACATTCTATGGAGACTAAAAGTTTTACCTTGTCTTTTACCAAAAAAAAAAAAAAAAAAAAAAAAAGTTTTACCTTGTTCAGTGTGGAGAAACTCAACTTGAATCAGATGAAATATTATTTCAGGGCAAATTGGTGTGGAAAGATTTCAACATTGAGATTGAAGCGGGTGGAGTTGGAAAGGAGGTCATGAGAAATTTTGCTGCCATCGTGACCAAGGGCACTCTGGAGATACGCTTCTATTGGGCTGGGAAAGGAACCACTGCTATACCTGACAGAGGAGTCTATGGTCCTCTTATATCTGCTATCTCCGTCTACCCTGGTACACAGATGGATGCTTCCATGTTTCACTTGGTGCTTCTCTGTTGAGAAAGTTACTCTTATTCATGTTGAAAAGAATACCTATATTTTTTCTTGCACCAGAAGTTATCAATAGGCTATTCAGTTACTTGGTTTGGTTGCAAATGCCTACTATTGGATTCAGGCCATTGGCATATGTCACTATAGATCAAGTCAATTATGCACAATAGCTGACCAGGGTCTATTATTATTCTCTTAGAGTGGAAAATTGGTTATAGGTTGCTTTGTGTTCTTTTGATCTGAGCGTGTTTTCTCTATGTATCTTTAATCCTTCCATTTGACTACGAATTGATAGCCTTGTTCACTTTTCTGCTATGGATTACGACCACTGTGCCTGTATAATACAGTACAGCCTTGAGAATGAAGAGTATAATTTTTTTGTTTTTGTTTTTGTTTTTGTTTTTCTTTTTCCCTTTGTATTTTGTATTACATGTTCCATAGATGATATCTTCCCGTGCTCAATTATCTGATAGTTTCTGTGGAGTACTCTGGGCAGTTTTATGTCCTCTTAATTCTCAATTATTGTGTTCTCCATCAATTTCTTTGTGTTCAACGAGAAGCTACAGATATTTTTCTGCATTTACGTCTACCCCATTTAACTGAACAGTTTTGGTTAAATATTTGTTTGTTCTTTCTTCATTGCAGGCTTTGATCCCCGGCAGGCTTTGATCTGCCGGCCAGCATATCTGCTGGCACAGTGGCTGGGATTCTGGCTGCTATAGTTTTTGTAGTTTTCCTTATCCTCGTTATCCTATGGTGGAGAGGATGCCTTGGACGTAAAGATAAAATGGCACAAGGTAGTTGCTTACCTGGAATCTCCGCTATTTAGTCCATGTGTATTTGTCAAGAAATATGAGAATGTTATGCACTCTGAATACATTTTCCTCCTTCTGTATTCTGGTGGAGAGGGAGGATAGTCACATTGCTTCATTTTTATTTCAGCTAAATCGCACAGTTGTCCTGTCAAACTGTTGGCACATGATACTTCTTCTTCTTCTTCTTCTTCTTCTTCTTCTTCTTCTTACTTTCCTGGTTGTGGAAAGTGTAATGACAATGGATCATTAATGCTCCATCTAGATTTACAGTTCCATAAAACTGTTGATGCATGACATTTGTGCATTCCTAATGCAGCCCACATTGAAGACCGGCTCTCTCGACCAAGAAGATCGGCCCGCATTAAAGCTCGACGAAACCGAGAAGCCATAACGACATCTTGAGTCCATCCCGGAAGCTTGAAAGACACCTTGGAAGCTCGCGTGACGCTTTTACTAGTTTATAGTTTCCATGCCCTTTATTATATCTCCTATTTTCAATGCTACATTTTTATTTCTCCTAGTCTCAACGTTCTGTTTTTATTTCTTTGATGATATAAGCCAATCCCTTGTAGAAGACAGATAACTTTTGATTAATGAAAAGCTTTGCTTGAAGCAAGTATCATGAACCTTGAAGAGTTCAACCCTTGAAAACCTAGAAGAGTTTTCACTCCGTCCTTGAATAATCGGAGCTTTCGAAATCTGCATCCTTGAAGAGTTGCAGTCATCGATCTTGAAGAATCGGTGCCCCCCCTCAACTTCCTTGGAGGCCTAGAAGAGCAACCAACGAAGTTCCTATCTTTTCATGTTCTGTTCGTTACTTCCAACCCAATTTCGACTATCCTACAATGCTTATTTCAGAAAATCCAAAACACAGAAATTGTAGATCCAGAAGTCTTTGTTCATTTGGATTTGGAATCAGGTCGATCCGATCTGTATCGATAAAGATACGACTGTTCTCCTGAGCTTGCACAGTGCTGAAATTACTGTTCGTCCCGTTTCTTGTGCGCGAGTCACTCTCCCGATCCTACTGTTTGAGAAAGCCTCCCCTAGGCTTGCATCAATTCCATAGGGAATTTGATTCGACGCAAAAAGCCAAAGATTATTATTAGGCGATATACAGCTAAAGTGTCATAGAATCATTTGGTTTGCTTAACGAACTAAATTTTTATTTAGAAATCCAAAAAATGAAGGAATAGACAGTTATAGGGAGAGACGGTAGATTGTTTCTCAGATGTGTGTGTGTGTGTGTGTGTATACACAAAGTCTACGTTTCAAGACACCAAAAATAGCTGCCAGAACTTCACGTGCATGAGAAATTAAAACATACAAACCATACCCTACGTTTCCAAGGGGGTTCTCTGTATGAGAAATTAACATATATTTTTTACCATAAAGAAACGGTACAAAAATGTGACTTATGATATAACATATTTTCGTATTGTCATACTTGCCAAAATACTCATTACTACTGTTAAACCTGACAATCTTTTAATCATATACGATATGTATATGTCATTAGGACTTAAACACAATCTTTGCAGATGTGTCCTAATTTCAATATCAGACAAGACATAATTTCAAGCAACTAAGGCTTTCATCATCTTATAGCAGTGCAGTCCGCAGGCAAACCTTTTTTCAAGTGTTCCAGAATGGAACGCTTCATGGACAGTAAGCAAATTCAATTGTTCTTTTCTCAAGCAACAAATCATATGTCCACAACTTAAAATTTGAAGTAGTAAAAACCTCAATGATGATAGAATTACCATTTACAGAAAATGTGACTGAAAAACAAGTAGTATATAATTAGCATCATGTGAGCATTGTGTAACTTGATGTACAAGTACACATCCAGAGAGTTACATGCAAAGTCACATAATCACCTTTGGGCAGAATACATGACATGCAATTGTACACTCCCCACATGATAAAGGTTATGAGAATATGTTCCGATCTTCGTGAATTCATCACCTTTGGGCATATGAACCATTAGAATCAGTCACTCCTCCACCACATTATCATGTATCCCTCCATGAACTAATACACAATTACCTCCTTTGGGAGTATGATTACGCATTAGACCAGGAGACATCACAATCATCATACAAAACCGAAATTTCCTAAATCCAATCAAGCGTGCCATTTTGGTGGTCACTACTTAATTGAATCATTGAAATTCTCTCATACCAGGGATATAAGCTTTACTCCTCATATTAAAAACAAGCAGTATATAATTAGCACCATGTGAGCATTGTGTAACTTGACGTACAAGTACACATCCAGAGAGTTACATGCAAAATCACATAATCACATTTGGGCAGAATACATGACATGCAATTGTACACTCCCCACATGATAAGGGTTATGAGAATATGTTCAAATCTTCATGAATTCATCACCTTTGGGCATATGAACCATTAGGATGAGTCACTCCTCCACCACACTATCATGTATCCCTCCATGAACTAATACACAATCACCTCCTTTGGGAGTATGATTACGCATTAGACCAGGAGACATCCCAATCACATACGAGACCGAAATTTCCTAAACTCAATCAAGCGTGCCACTTTGGCGGTCACTACTCAATTGAATCATTGAAATTCTCTCATACCAGAGATATAAGCTTTACTCCTCACATACAACATATATATGTGATTTTAACTTTAATGATAGGGGTATCATATTACCAAAATCACATATCATGCTAATTACATTGCTTTATTCATTAATAAAAAAATTAATCATATATATATATATATATATATATATATATATATATATATATGTATTGATCACGTAACACAAGAAATTTCTCATAACAGAGAATAAAACATCTCTTATGCACCCTTATTACATATTACTAGAACAACATAAAAGAAATGCTGATCTATAATATCTCTCACAAATTAGCATCAATATTAATACAGGGTACACAAAATCAACAAGCACTATTGCTCATGAGTTTCATACGGCAAAACATGACTCCAAGGCCAACATCTGATTTATTAGCCATTTTTAAGTAACAAATATCATTACTTCACCCAATGGCCTATGAATTGAGTCAAACCAGAGAACTAAATATCTAAAATTTAATAGTAGATACTATTGCTCTGCATAAATGTTGTCATACTCCTTAACCATAAAAAATATTCAACTTGATAGACATTAACAAGTGACCGGATGAATTCATGTACAATATGCAGTAACTTAATTGACATGCATTACCCATATTCAACAGATGTGTTAATCAGTACATCAGTTTGGTCACGAGTCCTTAAGTCGTCTATCATTCAAAAATTACCAGTGTGTAAAGGAGTATACTTGAGTAACAAAAGTTTCATAATCTTTATTGTTTCTCATCAGCTCAATACATAACTCAAATACAATCTCATATGAATTGTATCTCATTAAGCCAGCTTCAGTTCACAATAAAGTTTGATTTTTATTTATGAATCACACATTTATAATATTTATGTGATAACATATCTATAACCCAACACTTATATTTCTAAAATCACATAAAATAAAAGAAAAATACGCAAAAGTACACTAAAAATACACGTATTTAGGGTTCCGTATGTATTTTCACATCCATAAAACTATCAAAGATATAAAATAAATATACTACAAGATAGGAAATCACCATACGAGTCCAACGCCGCCAGACACGCGCCAATCCGACACTCCACGAGCCCTCACGCGCCTCCTGAGTGCGCGGCGCGTGGAGCTCACGCGTGGCGCGCGTTCAACGCCCAGGCGGCGCGTGTCCGCGCGTGGGGGCGCGTGCGGCCTCCCTCGGCGACGCGTCGCCGACCGTCTTGCTCGTCTCGTCGAGCCCAGTCCGAATTTGTGATTTAATTTTATTTTTATTGAACAAAAAATCTCGAAAATCACAAATTAGGGCAAAATTCGTACTAATTAGGGCAAAACCTTTATGCGTTCAAGTTCTAGGTTTATGGTTGCTCTGATACCACATATTAGACGCAAATTGCGTAACCCCAAGATCTCCATAACTAGAACAAGAACATGCATAATTGAGTAGAAAGATTAACGCACCTGTTTTAGGATCCATTGTTCTTGAAGCGGAAGCGGAAACACAATGTTCCACGCGCAAGTCCTTCTCCTCTATTGCCCTCCGTATCACTGGCTCAATGAGGCGGCCCCCTCACGTGTAGCGTTAGGTAAACGCCCCTTAGGTGAGGATACATGTGAGAATCAGGGTTAGAGGAGAGACTTGAGCACTATTTATAGAGTTTCCAGCCAATCCCTCTCATTACGGGCCAGGCTCAACTCGGCCCACACTAGCCAGCCTATATTAGACTAATTAATTAACCTTCTATCTCACCTTAGACCAACCCTATTTTACGGTAACCGTAAAAACAGTAAATTACAATATCAATTAATTTAGTCCACATTAGGAAAACTCTTACAAAAACTCGTTGACCCGAGCCTTGCCATGGCTGGGCAAGGCACAGCGAGGCTCGGCCTCGCGCTGCCTAGGCGAGGTCGAGCCTCGTGATGCTTGCAAGGCCACCAACGAGGCTCGACCTCGCCTAGATTTGGCAAGGCTAAGCCTCGCAAGGGCTAGGCGAGCCTTTGGCGAGCTCACCAGCCCTCACCTTGGTCGGATGAGGCTTTGGCAAGCTCACTGAACCTCGCCCAGCTAGTTGCCGGCAACCGGCCATAAAAGAGGAAGAAGGAGAGAGAAGAAAAAAAAAAAAGAAAGAAGAAAAACAGGAAAAATATAATAAAAATATTTAAAAATTAAAAGAAACAAAAAATTTATACAATTTTACCAAACGCATTTCTTTCCCAGAAATATAAATTTTGTACAGTTATTAAGCGCGTTCTTATATTCAGAAATTGTTCCTGGGAACATAAGTGTTACCAAACGTGCCTTAACTAACTAACCGAAAAAGAACAAAAAAGAAGGGGTGCTTTAAGTGGAATCCGACAAGTACCTATATCTCGGTGGACCATTACTTCTAGTAGTTACGTTTTTTACTTTATTATTGAATCAATAAATAGAATCTGACAGTTCAATGTCATGCCATTCCTTATCTCTCTCTCTCTCTCTCTCAACTTTGCAATAAAAGTTTAGTAAAAATGGTTCGTTTTATGCAATGCAAGGGACTGAATTTTGGGAACTAAATGAAGTCGATATCGAGTTGACATTGACTGTTGGTTAGCTTTTGTAACTTGGTTGGGTCAGAGAATGCAAATCGGACCACGTTCAATGAGAGGGCCATCACTATAAGGTAAGATGATTTATTTTTCCATCTGGCTATATTTCTTAAATCACTTAGGTTTAGGTTTGATTTATGACTATAGATGTAATCGTTAGTGAAAATTTATTTAAATAGTGATATTTGGAAAGATTTTTATTGTCAATTTTATAACTATCATCAGTTTAATAATTGCGTGTCACTATGAAAAAAATGAACTTAAATTTTAATTTAAGATAAAATAGGTGGCAAGCTATAGAGGTAATTTTTCCATGACTCAAGAAAGGGGTAGGCTTTCAAATGAATACTAACGATCGCAAGACTTTTTAATAGGACATTGGAAGGTTTAGAGATTGGAAAGGAGTTAATGTCAAGAAATGGACAAAGCATAAAAATGATTTTTTTTCAAAATAAGCGGCGGATCTCATCCATTCACATTGTCTTTTAATCCATGCCCCTCTCATTAGGTGATGGCATGTGCATTTAAGATCAAAATAAAGTTAGAAAATATCAAGATCAGAAACATGTAAATCGAATTGGGAAACAAAGGAATAGAGAATTTAAATACATGTGGGTCATGGGTTTCCATGATTAGACTTAAGGGAGAACATGGGTCTCAAAATTTAAGAGGGGTCATAGTATACATTTCGACTCATATTATTTATATGCCGAAAATCATATTCTATCTACCTAATATGATAATTTTCCCGCATTTGACACCTTCGCCAGTTGAATGGAGATCTTCAACCCAGCCTGCACTTACTCTCATTGGTGTCCGAATCGACTCTCAGCTGCATTAACGCATGTACTAATACGTTCGTAGTGCAATGTGTAAAGACTTTCATGGAAACATGATGTAGATTTGAAAGATTGACATTTCTTTTGAACACGATAAAACATCCGCGTGGAAAGTTTTCTATCACAAAAAGAAAAGAGGGATATCAAAAATTCAAAGAAGCTCTTTAGCATAAATTCCGTGTTCTAGATTATGAACGCAAAAGCAAATTGCCAAATCATGGAGGTCGGGTCCTTAGTGTCAGCAGGAACGAATAATTGTCTTTGGAGACTCCCATAGTCAATGCATGCGTGCGTGTTTCTCATCGTAGAAATTGTCCCCTCGTTGCATGGTTGACTGGGCAGTCCTTGTCGAGTTCAAAAATCACCGTGCCAACAGTAATAAAAAGGTGCAATTAAAAGGTTTTTGACCGAAAAAATAGTAATTAAAAGATCAAAAATCGAATCACCTTTAGTGAAGCGACGTCATAGTGTAGTCTACTAATAACGTTTCAGGCGGCTAGGCAAGTAAACTGATGAGGTTCTACTTTTGACGAGTTGATTTTTTTTCATCCAAGTTGAGAATCATAATGACGGAAAGATGTAATATTTTGTAGAACATCAAATAAAGAATACACGAGCTTATTTATAGGCTTTATATAATAACTATCTAAAGTAACAAATCAAGACCAATTAAAGGAAATATACATAACCATATAATAATATGTAGAATCATAGAATATTTTAAATATATCTCTAATAGTACAGTTGACTAATTAGGGCTTGAGAAATCTCTTATCTTTAATTAGAAGCTCAAAAGGAGAGGTGATTGAGATTTGACTATTTTCTTATTTGTCTAATTAAGAGATTTACTCCAACCCCATTAGAACTACAAAATTGTAATAAAGTAATGGCAGATAAAAATGGTTACAAATTGATGACGGTCGAAAATCGTTAAAAAAATAATAGCTTTCAAAATTTCAAAAGTAGTGAAACATACAATGGAAAATTGTTCCAATCTACATGATTTCTTGTAGTCAAGGAAGATTTCAAGGTAAGTGACGAGATTCCATGCTTAGAATCCATTACTTAAAGTTAACCTAGAATTTTCAGAGCTCTAAAACTTGCGTGTTGAATATAACTGCGTTGATTGACGGTATTAAAACAATCCTCAACAACTTGACATTAATCTGATTAGACATGCATAGAAGATTATGTTTTGCTTAGGTCTTGTGCATGACGTGGTCCGTGGAACCATTATTGTTTGGTCCAAGTCAACTTTTGTTTTACGTGCCTTGATTTTTCTGCGGTTGGCGTCCACATTTATAACATGGAACAGAGATAAAAGAGGCCATGTTAGGCCAAAGCAAAGTCAAAGTACAAAACCCCTCCTCGCTAGGATTCCATGACTCGTCCTGTAATTGGAAAATTTCAGCCTCTTTCAACGATGACTATTTAAACAGTTAAAAGTTTCTTTCAATATTTACGCACATAATTGGACTTTCAAAAAAAAATTACAAGCACTTGAAACCTTTCATTTTCCACAATAGTTCTCATATAATCTTTTTATAACTTTTTTAAATATTTGAGTTTAAAAATTATTGGACTTCTCTAGAAGCCAAAAACAAAGACAATTGTGCGTGTGTCTATATATATATATATATATATAGCACTGGTGTCAATTTAATCATAAACTTTTCAACTATATCAATTGAGTCCTAAATATTTTCAAATTTTGCCAATTAAATTCACTGGCTAATTTTGATAGGAAATTGTTGATGTGAATATCGGTTGTGCCCACTGGCCATCCTACGTGGCACAGTTGGCGCTCACGTAGATAATTTCTGAAATTTATAAAACTCCTCATTTTTTTAGGATTGATTTGGTATAATTGAAAAATTTACAACTTAATTAATACAAATACAATCGATTTAGAACTTACTTTGGTAATTTTATCTTAAAAAAGAGCGTTGTATAGTTGACTTGGTGAAACATTCGTCAACATCGATAGAGACTTAGATATGCTAATGTACAAGCACCCATTAATGAATGGGATAGACCATGGTGCCAAATATTTCAGTTTCCACAGTTGTACAATTCAATTATTGTCTTGAAAAGTCTTAAGATATTATTATTTTTTCCATTGACATTAAATCCCAAACTCGACATATATGATATGTATATATATTTTTTAACAACTTTAATAGGATGACTTTTTCCATTATTTATGTCAACATATATGATACCACCAATGGCGCGCAAACTATATCAAGTCAGGGGGCGGAGGATTGGACTTAACCATTTTGTAGGACTTGCAAGGTATTTCATTGGCCTCCACATAACCGGGTCTTGGTGGCCGTAGCCCTTGACTATTTTCTAAAAGAATAGTAATTTGTTACAATTGAAGTCAAAAGAAAGAGGGGAAAAATATTTGTCCCAAAAAAAGCGAATCTAGTTATTTTTTGGACAACTTCATGAGCTGCTGAAGTTTCTAAGAATCGTGGAATATGGACTTTGCCTTCAATAAATTGTATAATAATCTAAATCTGAGACATGGTCATAGCAAACTTAGAGCAACAAAAAAGACTATTGTCCCTAGAAGAAAAAATTAGGTAAGAAGAGTTGGACAAAAGCTTTACTACTTCATTCTAAATGGAATATCCCTACATTGGAGGAAGACATGAGGTTGTCTCTCTCTCTATCTCTCACTTTCAGGCATCAATCTCTGTCTCTGACTTGCTCTCACTCTTGCTTTCCATGAAGAGTACTCCATTCTAGATGATTTTTTCTCTTTCTTTTTTTTTTTTATAACTTTTTTGCTTTATTTTTGGGTTTTTGGATCCAGGGCAGACAAGAGTTGCCGGCCAACTCTTGCTAGCCACGGGTGAGATCGCCAAAAAAAAAAAAAAACGTAAAATATTCAAAATATTATTAAAAAAGTACCACGTCGGCATCAGCTATTCATGTTAGTAATTTCTGGTTAAAATTGTCTAGATTGTTTAATTGGTAAAAAGTGAAAAGGTTTACAGTCGAATTGGTAAGAAGTAAAAATGTTTAGAACTCAATTTACAACTTAAAAGATCTAGGACTAAATTGGTAGAAGTGTAATAAATTTAGAATTTCTTGGACAATTTTCCCATGCAAAAGCAAATTGCTAATCATGGAGATCAGATTCTCAGGGTCGGTAGGAACGTATAATTGTCTTAGGAGACTCCCATAGTCACTGCATGCATGTGCATTTCTTGTTGTAGAAATTGTCCCCTCATTACATGGTTGATTGGGTAGTCATTGTTGAGTTCCAAAATTACCGTGCCAACAGTAATAAAAAAAGGCGCAATTAAAAGGTTTTCGACCAAAAAAACATTAATTAAAAGGTCATCTTTAAGGAAGCAACGTCATGGCGTAATCTACTATAGACACCTAAATTTCGGCGACCCAGTCATCCATTTATTGCATAGAAAATTAGGGATTAATTTTTAACCTCTAAAAAAATAGAATTAAAATTGCATAGCATATAATTTTTGTTGCATTTATCTATTTGTTTATCACTTTTGCATTTGATCGGCGGATGAGCTCCAATTGTACAAATTGGCAATTTGATATATTTTGGAAAAGATTTATATTATTCTTCCAATATTCGGTGAATCTTTTGTATATTCGGTGAGGACAAGCATAGGAAGGAGATATTGCAAGTTCATCTTTGCAAGGTTCGGAATTTAGGAAAAGTCTATTACAATCTTGAATTTTTGGCAATACTCGATCAATTTGTGGGCTAGTATTTGGGTTAAAGAAATAAAATCTGCGGAGAATATTCATCATGCGTGGCCCTATGTGGAAAGATACGAGCATATGGAAATTCGGAAGATCAGCATGAGAAGGTAATGTTGGGCACGTTCTACACTACGGGCACATGGATTTGCGAAAAAAGTTATATCCCTGCAAAGAAGGCATTCGGTTAATGAGGAAGAGGAAATGAAATAGAATATTTTTCAAAGCATGCACAGAAGGAAAGTTTCCTCGATGGTTTACACCCTTTCACTATAAATGGACTCGTTCCAGGACATAAAAAAGTGGGCATTCTCGATACGAGAGAGAGAGAGAGACATGTGAGAGAGGAAAGAGCGCGAGTCTTCTTGGCCAAGACCCATGCCAACACTTCTACCGCGGTGCCTTCATCGTCTGCGATACATTGTCAACGAGCTGCCACCCTGTTGAGTTATTACTCGACCGCTTGACGACGCCACCGCAGCCCCTTCATCGATGACGTCACTGCAACTCCGCCCCTCGTAGTTGCTGTTCCGACTGTTACCTGAACGCGGCCATCGCTGCTGCCCCGCATCCGTGAACCGAGCTGGTTGTTTCCTGGCCACGACCTCGTTGCTACCGCAACGCCAGTAGCCACTGCTCACATCACCCATCCCAATCAGCCCGATCCTCGGGTTTGTTTCGTCGCGCCCAGACGATTTGCACCAATACTCGCGTTGCCAACGAATTCCAGTGAGGTGATTGAGCTCGGTCAAAATTCAGCAAGCATCCGAGTCACTAAGATCTGGGCAAGAGAAGGGCACACATTCTTTCAATAAAGGAGGATGTATACATTGAAAGGAGGGAGGATTTCGCACGCTTATTTTATTGAAATTTGGAGCATCTCCCCATTGTGGTTCTCTAGGTCTCTCGGGTAAGCCTTGCTCTTGCTACAACAACAAAAGTTATCGTTTTGCAAATTGCTTCTCGAGGTTTACGCACATATCGTTGAATCGAGCAATCATCAGAGAGCCGCACGCAAAGCCCCCTGGCAAGTAGCCATCCTGTGAGCCTCGCTGAGCACCACCACATTGCGTCGCGAGTAGCTGTTTGAGGATCGGAATTCGGAAGCCAATATTCGAATTAGGTGAAAATCTTATTTATTTTGACTTTTGAAAATTCCATTTCCTTATTTCAAATATTCATCGATGCACATCATTGAAATTCTATTATATTTGTAATCTCAAGTGCCTTATAAATTGGGAAATCTTTCTAATTTCACAATGTGCATACGATTAATAGTCCGATTTCACGCTCGGAATATGACACATAATCGTATGAAAAAATCATCAATCCGATCTTACGCTCAAGATTTTGTTAAAATTGACCAATCCGATCTCATGTGGTCAAATCTCATGCGCGAGATACGATTCATCAATTTATATGGTAGATATCAATCATTACTTGCCTGATTTGCCGTCGTATTGTTTGAATCGATTTTATTTCCGTAAAAGAAAAATCCAAAATATATATTTTGAGTTAGATTAGGTTTATGTTAGAATATTGCTTGTTTTAGGATAATTTGCATATTTAGATTAGGCATTTTATTTATTCTGAATTTTTGAAATAAAAACAACAAAAACATTAATTGAGGATGTTAGATTTTCTTTTCATTAATTGCATATTCAATTATTTAGTAATTTTAATTTCGAATTCATTTTTGCATGTTCACAAGCTATGCTAGAAGGAACTTTAGTCTTCAATAAGAGTCTCCATAGACTTATCAAGCTAAATAATTCAACCTGCTTGTAAGCTGTGCTGAAAGCTTGTCTGAAACATTATAACAGAACTGTCAACTTCTTGATTTTTTATTTTTATTTTTTATTATTATATATGTTGATCCCATTTGATAGATACCATCCCAAAGCGTTGACCTCTCCTTACTTGGCTTATGATACCCATTGAATTATGCATATAAATATTTTCTTATCGCAATTGTTCATCTCAAGGTATGTTTCTTTGCATTCTTTAGATATTTGATAGGAGGGACAGGTCTGGGGAGCAAAATATTGTTGTTTATGCAATTTTATTCTTCATCTGCCTCTGTGACATTAACTTGTCCTTCCTTGATGCATATTTTTTAGTGTGAGCTTTGGTTGAATGCCGATTGTTCATGTATGTAGTGGAGTCCTTAATCAGCATTACTTGATTTGAGTTTTGTTCAGTTCATCATTAACATTTTAGTCACATTGGGGATTTGATTGTGCTTCTGTTTATCTTTTCTCCAGTTAAGAAATCAGTACTTGGTAAGGAGCTGCTGGGTCATGCTCATGACCTTTGGAAACCGTTACCAGCCTTTTGCCGGAGTTCAAGTGATACAGACAAACAGTTTAGACGTTTGGCAGTATTATTGACTGATTTTCTTAAAAAATATTCTTTTATGCATGAAAGTGTGGCTCTTGCTTTAAAGGTGATCTTCTTGCCACATTGGTGACATGTGGCTCGCACTTGTTCTTTAGCTGGGAAGAGGTTGTTATACCATTTTCATATCTCCTGATAGTACTGTTCTAATTCTGCAGATCCTTGTGAATCAGAATACAAGTGTACTCAGCTCTAGAGTAGTTAAAGATTTAGATGCCGTAATGTGCAAGCATCCGGATTAGAATTGCAAACTCTACCGATTTACTGGAAGAAAACTGCAAGCAGAAATATCAAGGCTTTAAGTTCATGCTCTACTGAGTTGCTTCAACTTTTATTGGACTTGTTTGTCAATTCCATTCCTGCGACAAGGTCATACTTGAAGGTTCTCCCTCAATCACTAAAGTCTTTTTTGGCTCTATACTAAATTTCTTACTAGTTATTGCACAATTTTTTCTCCTCTCCCCTTTCATATTCATAATTTGCTACTTACTTTGGTTGTCTGAACTTTTTCTCCAATTTTTTAGGCATATGCCTCATCTCAAAGATGCTAATAGGACTCATGTGCACTATAAGATAATAATAGGATACTAATACTCTATGATAATCCAAGCTCCATCTCCCTCCTCAGTCCTGTCCAGATTGAAAATAGTATAACTAGTAGGAGCTCTTTCTGTCAATGTTAATTGCTGGAAGAAGTAGAGAGGAATTCGAAGGTTTCTGTTTAGTATGAGGCAGTTGACATGCTAAATTTGATTGTTGGGTTGGTCAGATTCAGACCTGCCTAATCTCCTTCCTGGTGAGGCCGCATCATTCTTATTAGTGCTGCAGAAAGCATTGTGGAGACAGTTCACGTAGATGGGGTTGGCTACATGGACATATATTAGGTCATTATGTGCTATTTGATATCCTATGGAAGCTTAAAACATTTCGGGATTCTAGCTAGAAGTTTCTGTTGTGTTTTTAGACCTCCCTCCAGCCCTTTTGACTTGCTAATTTTCCTTAAGTACAATTAATACTTCTGATTGCATCATTCAAGGCACTTTTTGAATTGCACGCACTAGTGGTTGCCATTGGGAGGGAGCAGGCCAGGAATTTTGTTCCCATTCCCTGCCCTATGGGAAAAATATTGTTCCATCCCTGCTTTGCATGAGAGAATAGTTCCCAAGTGTGCCCCGCCAGACAACAGCAGCTTTTAAAAAATCAGAAATTAAGAGAAAAACCTTCACTTTCGGAATAGTTATATACTGTCGACTCCTAGAATGAAGTGTGAATTCAAGATGCAGTGATCCTAAAATTATACAACTTACTTGGAATCCTCTACTTGGCATGATTGTCTTTCCTTTTCTCATGCAGTTGACAATATTGAATCTTCAGATGAAAAATTGTGTATATGGAGAAAAGCATTAGGTGGAGAATCAGCCGAGTAGGTTTGAAATAATGCAACATTCTGTGACTATTGAAAGTAAGTTTGGTTGGTATAAAGAGGTTAATGCAACTTTTTTTGGCATGATAAATTAGGGTGATTCTATAGGACATGTGGTCCTGTCACTTCAGCAAGCTATAGTTGAACTGATTTGAGAAAATATAATTCTGACCATCAATTTAAGATTCAACTCGAACTTTTTCATGTCCTTTTCTTTTAAATTTGTAAAATATTATAAGCAAGTTGAAATTTGTGTTAACATGCACAAAAACAAGTTCATATCATTAAAATTTGGATTAGATAATATATTTTACTTGATTAGTTATTTTTCTATATTTGTTGGTTGTAATTTTATATTTTAATGTAAAATGGTGAAGGAAAATAATGTTATTGCTTTTGTGTGGTAGAAACATATGTTAGAAGCATGATAGCCATGCATAAGCTAGAATTTTTATGGTTTTTTATTATATTCTTACTGACAACAAATTATTCTTTAGAAATGGACCAAAAGAAAAAGGAAAAAAAAAAAAGTCAAAGTTATGTGAGGTTGGGTTGGCATTGAAACAATGGATCGCGTACTTGTTATTAGAAAACCTCAAAGGAAAAGTTAAAAAGAATTAAAGCTATGAGAAGTGAAGTGGCATCAATGTTGTGTACCAAGTGTCTACCCTCCCTGAACTCACCATGGAACACCAAAATACTTTGAAGTACTAGATTCGGTCAGATAGATTAGGTTGGTCATTGTGGAAGGGATTGTCACGCATGTGAGTTATAGAACTTTGTGGATGCTTTGTTAATTGGATCAAACTTCTGGGCTCTATAAAGCGTTCGATAATTTTGCGAATGACTTTTTCGAAAGAGAGGATTGAGTCCTGTGGATTGCATTGAATTAGCAAAAGGAAGCTGTATTGAGTAGCTGTCTTAAAGAACTTTAACTCTGAGATATATATTCAGTCAAAGGTCACGGATTACCTTTTACTTTTCCCATTGCTTAGTAATTGACATACATAATATGAGTTAGATTATCATGCTCAGTTTTGATTTCTCAGGATCCTATTGGTTGCTTAGCTTCTATCACGGATTCTTCTGCAACCAGAGAAATTTTTGTGTCATTCTCAAAAGATTTGGCATTCTAAATAAGAGAGATGAGTTCAAGAGGGAAAGAGATGAAATGGATGCATCAACGGACAAAGAACCAGGAAATGAGCATGCCATTGATGTAAATGCTAAAAGGTAATGGAGAGAGAATGCTTGTGGATAGAATTGTTAGCAAGCTATATTAATGATTAAAATGAAAGATTCGTATATGTTCACATATGCATACACACTTGACTGCTGATGATACACTTGATAAAGGGGGAGTCCTTTACGTCACATTTGACAATTCATTGTAACAGATGTCTGATTATCGACAGACCAACTCTATTTGTGAGCATCCAGAACTTTTTTCTACTGTTAGCAATTGCAGAGATTACTAGGTTGCATCCGTATGCATAGATTCTATATTCTGCTAGCAGAATTTTGAGCTACAATGTTATGGAAATTGGGCACTGCTGTTTCCTCTTCTTGATGACATTTTGTCATCTGTCATGTTCTATGCAAGTACAGTAACATGATCAGGATGCATCCAATAATAAATCCACTCCTGTCATGTTCTATGCACGGTCCTCCCCCACCCCCTCCCCCCACACCCCCCCCCCCCCCCCAAAAAAAAAAAAAAAAAAAAAAAAAAACCAAAAAAGAAAAGTACGAAGAAAAGAAAGAGCACCCTCACACCCCTTCATACAGGATAAAATCCACTCCTGTTATAGTACTAAGAGAATGCAGTTTCACCCAGGTGCTTGTTACTGGAAATATCCTCGTTTCTTATCGAAGGAGCACAGAAGGATCTCATTTATTTGGTGTTTAGCTTTGTTAAAGACACTTTTCAGGTGTGCATTGACTTTAAGAATAGTAGCTTTGTTTTCTTGATTTAATGGATGAGTTTACTGATTTCTATAGCCTAAATCATTCGTGAATTTTCTTCCACAAGGAAAGCAATGACCATGGCCATGCTGAAGCCTATAATGCTTTGAGCAAAATTTTGGAGGTATGTTTGTGTGGTATCTCCATTCAAGATATATTCTTACTGGAAGTGATTGTTTTTCTGTCATTTCTATTATGCAGTTGCATCCCTTGTTTTGTTCATCTCAATATTCGCAGTTGATTGATTTACTAATTGGCCTAAGGACTCCATCTGATATTGCAACTCTGAGAAGCCGCTTTGCCTGTTTCCATGTTCTGATAGTTCATGCATTAAAGGTCAGAATGTTTCTTGTGGCAATGCAGTACTTGTTTTCTTTTGTATGTTTGGTGTCTACTATTCTTGTGAAAAAAGTGCAGAATTTTATGTCCTTCATTTTTAGTGTATATATCACGTTTTGATGTAAATAGAAGCCATTTCTTGTTCTTTTCGTAAACTGAATATGAGCTATGTCCTGGGCTGGTTGTCTTGGAATGAGAGTGCAATGAGCCTTTAAGAAATGTCTTAATCCTGTGTTGTGAAAACAGCTCAAGATTAGTCCCACTGAAAAGCAAAGTATACAACATTTATTCAAGAAGAAATTGCATTTCTTCTTCATAATAAATTTCTCCTTGTGTTTCATGGTTTTATATTCTTGATGTGCTAGAACAGTTATTTTAGCAGTTCTTTGAGTTTGGCTTTTGTTCTATTTCTGTGGCCTAGATTGTATGCTGCAAGTGAGCAGCTATATCACAATCCTTAAATTAAATACTATTCCATTGTTTGTTCTGGCCCCACAATATATTTGCATGGCCTCCTACTTGGGCAATTCCCTCCATCTCGAAGGAATTTCTTAAAATATTTCATGGTTCTCCTTCAGTTGAAGTTTGCTTTGGAAATTTGACATTAAGACTTGATCTAAGAGCAGGCCTTTCCCTTCCTAGAGGAAATTCGAATTTCACCATAATGTGCCTGTATTTGTGAATATGAAGACTCTTAAACTTTTTTCACTTTTCCAAACTCCTAAATGTATGGATGGCTAACAGCTTCTTGTACAGAGCTAATCATTGAGTATTTCATCACCCTTTTGTTTTTTATTGAACTTTCTGGAAATTAAAAAAATTAAAACTGATTATATAAGTCGTATTTTGCTTAAAGAACCTAACAGATCAGTTTTCACCAATCTCACAATTTTTTAAATTTCTAATAACCTGATCCTACTATCATCATTCACCCATCTTCCCTTAATTCGTTAAAATAATATTGAATGTCATGAATGGCTTTTCCGCTTTTAAGGCCAAAAACTTCTTTTTTCTTTTGGGTCGTGTCTCAACATGGAAGGAATCATATATGTACTTCTTGCAAACGGATTTTTAAGCTTTTGATTATGGTGTATTTGCAATTGTAGCTCAAAATTAAGTAATATAAGCACCTCTATTGTTGATGTCATATGCTGTTCTATTTGACATGTCAAATTGATTCTTCATGCAGATAAACTATGTGGAGGAGCAGGAGCAGCAGGAGGAGGATGAGGAGGAGAAAGAAGATTCAAAGGCTTTTTTCATCCTCAATGAGATTATACTTGTCTTAATGGATGTAAGAACCTCCTTTACAGTGTGGGGGTGATGATCTACTTTCAGCACTAATCACTGTTGTGACATGAAATTTGCAGGCTAAGGAGGAATCTAGGAAGGAAGCTTATGATGTTCTCATCAACATAAGTTCCAGCTTGAGAAGCATTTCGCCTGTTAGTTCAGTTGCACCTTGTCAGAAACTGATTAACATGTGAATTTTCTCTGTGGCTGCTTCTTTACTCCATCCAGCTCGGTATAACCTCTTCATAAATTGCGGTGGGAGCAAAGCAAAAGTAAGGGGCACCACATACGAAGATGACTCAGAGAAGGCTACACCTTCAAGTTTCTTCAGGAGTGATTACTGGGCCTACAGTAGCACTGGTTACTTCACTGATGACGATAGCTATGAAGTTAAAAACAGATCCACACTGTCCATGAATGATGCCCAACTTTACACAAAAGCACGACGTTCTGCCATCTCTCTAACTTATTACGGTTTTTGTCTGATGGATGGGCCCTACAATGTAACCCTTCATTTTGCGGAGATAATGATCACAGGCGACAAAAGTTATAAAAGCCTTGGAAGGAGAGCTTTTAATATTTATATACAGGTAAACTCGGAGCATTATGGAGTGCTGGTTCTAATATATAAAAAACATAAAGCGTTCAATATGTTATGGTTGGGAAGTTTATCCAAATATCTCGTACTTGCAAATCATGATTTTTTCACAATTTGTACATTCTATGGAGACTAAACTTTTTACCTTGTTTAGTGTGGAGACACTCAACTTGAATCAGATGAAATATTATTTCAGGGGAAATTGGTGTGGAAAGATTTCAACATTGAGATTGAAGCAGGTGGAGTTGGAAAGGAGGTCATGAGAAATTTTACTGCCAATGTGACCAAGGGCACTCTGGAGATACGCTTCTATTGGGCTGGGAAAGGAACCAACACTGACATACTTAACAGAAGAGTCTATGGTCCTCTTATATCTGCTATCTCCGTCTACCCTGGTATGCAGATGGATGCTTCCATGTTTCACTTGGTGCTTCTCTGTTGAGAAAGTTACTCATATTCATGTCGAAAAGAATACCCATATTTTTTCTTGCACCAGAAGTCATCAATAGGCTATTCAGTTACTTGGCTTGGTTGCAGATGCCTACTGTTGGATTCAGGCCATTGGCATATGTCACTATAGATCAAGTCAATTACGCATTATAGCTGACCGGGGTCTATTATTATTCTCTTAGAGTCGAAAATTGGTTATAGGTTGCTTTGTGTTCTTTCTATCTGAGCGTGTTTTTTCTATGTATCTTTAATCCTTCCATTCGACTATGAAATGATAGCCTTGTTCACTTTTCCGCTATGGATTACGACCACTGTGCCTGTATCATACAGTACAGCCTTGAGAATGAAGAGTAGATTTTTTTTTTCTTTTTCCCTTTGTATTTTGTATTACATGTTCCATAGATGATATCTTCCGGTGCTCATTTATCTGATAGTTTCTGTGGAGTACTCTGGGCGGTTTTATGTCCTCTTAATTCTCAATTATTGTGTTCTCCATCAATTTCTTCTTGTTCAACGAGAAGCTACAGATATTTTTCTGCATTTACATTTACCCCATTTAACTAAACAGTTTTGGTTAAATATTTGTTTGTTCTTTCTTCATTGCAGGCTTTGATCCCCCGGCCAGCATATCTGCTGGCACAGTGGCTGGGATTGTGGCTGCTATAGTTTTTGTAGTTTTCCTTATCCTGGTTATCCTTTGGTGGGGAGGATGCCTTGGACGTAAAGATAAAATGGCACAAGGTAGTTGCTTACCTGGAATCTCCCCTATTTAGTCCACGCTTCTTCTTACGCAAAAAGCCAAAGATTATTATTAGGCGATATAGAGCTAAAGTGTCATAGAACCATTTGGTTTGCTTAACGAACTAAATTTTTATTTAGAAATCCGAAAAATGAAGGAATAATTGTTATAGGGAGAGACGGTAGATTGTTTCTCAGATGTGTGTGTGTGTGTATACACACAAAGTCTATGTTTTAATTCTTCTTCTTCTTCTTACGCAAAAAGCCAAAGATTATTATTAGGCGATATAGAGCTAAAGTGTCATAGAACCATTTGGTTTGCTTAACGAACTAAATTTTTATTTAGAAATCCGAAAAATGAAGGAATAATTGTTATAGGGAGAGACGGTAGATTGTTTCTCAGATGTGTGTGTGTGTGTATACACACAAAGTCTATGTTTTAAGACACCAAAAATAGCTGCCAGAACTTCACGTGCATGAGAAATTAAAACATACAAACCATACTCTACGTTTCCAAGGGGGTTCTCTGTATGATTTTTATTTTCCTTCACTATTAAATACCCTGGGGACAATCTCATTTTACTTTTCAAAAATACATTCTGCCAACTGATGCTAGACTTTCCTAGAAAATAATTTTCAAGATGCTAAGCTATTCTGTACTGAACTTGCTCAGACCAAAACGTCACAAAAAGGTTTTCTGGAATATTGAGAAGGAATTGATATGTCTTTGTTAGATAGTGGATTACATACTTTAACTGTTGACTTTTCCAAATTCATAGAAGTTCCAAAATGTGTTGCAGATTTGAAGGGTCTAGCGTTGCAAATTGGTTTATTTACCTTGCGACAGATTAAAGCTGCCACAAACAATTTTGACGCTGCCAATAAGATAGGAGAAGGTGGTTTTGGTTCTGTATACAAGGTATGCTGGAAAATAGGCTAACTAAATTCCCCCAATTCCCAAGAGAGAAGATATGTAGAAAGCAGCATTCAATGTAACTCAATTTTCACAACATAAATCTGATGCCAAAATTGAATTGCAGGGTTTTCTGTCAGATGGCACCTCTATAGCAGTGAAGCAGCTTTCATCCAAATCATAACAAGGAAATAATGAGTTCCTGACTGAGATCGGGATGATTTTTGCTCTTCAGCATCCACATCTTGTGAAACTCTATGGATGCTGCATTGAAGGAAATCAACTTTTGCTGGTTTATGAGTACATGGAAAATAACAGTCTTGCTCGCGCTTTATTTGGTAATTTGATATTACATTGTGCTTCATTGACTTCAGTTAATGACATGGCAATAAAGCAGCTTTGATGTCTTCTGATACAATTGAAGGTCTTGAAGAATTTCAGTTAAAGTTGGATTGGTGGACAAGACACAAGATATGCGTGGGTATTGCCAGGGGATTGGCATATCTTCATGAAGAGTCAAGGCTGAAGATCGTGCATAGAGACATTAAGGCTACTAATGTTTTACTGGATAAGGATCTCAACCCTAAAATATCAGATTTTGGTTTAGCAAAGCTTGATGAGGAGGACAAAACACATATTAGCACCAAGATTGCTGGAACTTAGTAAGTTTCTTGCTTTTTGTTCCGGTTAACCTAAGTAGGAGCCAGTGACAACATAAAAGCATGGAATAGAAACATATATTCTGATTTAAGAAAAGTGAGTTGAATGGAGCTTTGTGATGGATTCACATCATCCCAAAGCATGGTGCTCAACAAATTCAGCTTAACCACAAAGCTTTACAACTGTCCCACCACTCTTTACATTAATTAGGAAAAAAATGTAAATTGTGTCATACTCTACCATTAAGTAATGATACTCTGATATTGGCTTATGTAATTGTTAATTTGAATATAACTTAGTATTATAGCAAATTCGCCCATGTTTCTATTGTATGCACATGGAAAAACATAGATAAGCATGTTCACATGTTTTAGATGTTTGCATTAATGCATGTGAAAAGTCAACTTGTTTTTGAA
This sequence comes from Eucalyptus polyanthemos subsp. polyanthemos, assembly GCA_017140185.1. Taxonomy (NCBI): domain Eukaryota; kingdom Viridiplantae; phylum Streptophyta; class Magnoliopsida; order Myrtales; family Myrtaceae; genus Eucalyptus; species Eucalyptus polyanthemos. The sequence continues at coordinate 24,082,414 of CM029467.1, read as the reverse complement.
AGGAATGTGATTAATTAGGGAAAAGATAAAATTGTAAGTTCATTCTACTAACTCTAACGTTCATTCAACAAAAAGAACTATAAATGTAACTATTGACATTTCCAAAACAAGTCAAATGATGTCCCCATCATCGTGGCTAAAATTCGTAAACTTGTTACAGGGCGAGCTTCACATTACAAAAACTTTAGGCCTTCCCAAATAAATCTAATATTGGGTACTATATGGAGATTCCCTCACTCCATTTTTGCACGTTCTTAGATATCTTTGTAATGCTGGGAAATGCCCTTAAGCTCATGTACGTCATCTTATAAATGATACTTATATTTCAAACCAAAAAAAAAAGTTTATAAAGAACAACAATGATCTCTTTTATTTCCTGAAGTATTCTCGGTAAATGATATTAGAATATATTACGATGTATTTGTTTATTTCCTCTACTCTTTAGACCATAGCGTCACATTTAGGAACGACTTCTTTTGAATTTTAGGAATATTAAGTATGTGCTATTTAAGGCAGTTACCTTGTTGCAAACACAAGCTCTTTTCTTGTTGTGCAGTGGATATATGGCACCGGAGTACGCAATGCATGGTTACCTCACTGACAAAGCCGACATCTATAGTTTTGGTGTTGTTGCCTTAGAAGTTGTTAATGGCCGGAGCAACACTAGCTCCCAAAGAACTAAGGAATGCTTTAATCTACTCGATTGGGTAATCAACTCTATCATTTCAATTATGATCATATCTGTATTTAAATCCTCACATGCACTTTCAATGGTTGCAAAGGAGTTTCACAGTTAACAGCTATTGAAACTTGCTTAACAAATTGTCATGCTGTTAAGTGCAATTTGTTATTTCAAATTAATCTGATTCTTCTTATGATGTTGGTCTACTCTGAATTTTCATGTAGATTCTTTTTTTCTTTCTTTTTTTGGAATGAAGAAAATTCTATTCCTTGAAATTTGGGGAAGTTGACCCCATAATTGAGGGTGGATCTCGAAAGTTCAGTTTTAGTCTTTATGTTTTTATGCTTGACATTCATACTCCCTGTAGTTTCATTAGCACCAAACAAGTCCTTCGACTACTATTGAATTTTGGCAATTACTGTTAAATTAAAAAGTTTTCAAGACCATGTCTTGACCAGAATATCCATATACTTTCGATTGAGGTATAACTTTTTTCACATTCATATGATTGACTCCTTAAGTTAGATTTTGTTTTGCTTTGAGTGAGCAATCATTAGAGCAAACAATCATTATTAGTCCTTGTTAAATCTGATTGTCGCCTGAGTTGCATAATCAAGAACATTGAAAGACGAGTTTGCCGTTTCATGTAATGACACTGGCAAATAATTTGTGCTGATAAAACTCGACAATAGCTGGCGATTTTAAAGCGGTGTAGGTGATTTCTTGGCAACCAGTTAACCATTAGTAAGTGATGTTGTAGTCTAGTATCTTTTATTTAAAATCAGTAAAAAAAATCATGTTGGATCTGTATTGACTCATTCAATTCTTTTTATCCATTTATACCCTAGAACTAGCAGGTGCTTATCAACTGCATTTGCCGCGTAATTATCAAGGGAGATAATATACTTTTTCTTGTTCCAGTATTTAGAGCATATTTTGCAACTGATCAATACCTGAAGCTTGAAAGGGAAATACCTTCACTTTACATTTCTGTATCTAGGCACACTTTCTGAAGGAGGGAGAGAATTTGATAGAACTAGTTGATCCGAGGCTTGGTTCTCACTTTAACAAAGAGGAGGCGCTGGCATTGATAAAGGTAGCTTTGATGTGTACTAATGTGACTCCAGCACTCAGGCCGCCAATGTCTTTTGTGGTTAGCATGCTTGAAGGCAAGGTTGCTGTTCCAGTGCTGGACTCTGCGGGCACTATCATGACTCAGGAGAAAATTGAGGCCATGAGGAAGCATTTTAGAGGTGACGAACATCAGGCAGTTGGTGAGAATATCAACAAGAGTATGTCTATTGAAGGGCCATGGACTGGAACCACTTTGTCTGCATCTGCCGGTACTTCTGGATACTGATTACTGGCACAAGAGAGAGTAAGAAATGGTTTGTTGTGTTCTAAGTAAATTAGTTCTTGAAAGAACTAGGGCTTCATTGGGTAATCCTTGCAGCAGAACTCTTAAATGTTGCTTTGAAGTTTTTTTTTCGCTCACATTTGGAACTTAAGGTATAGGTAATATAAACAAAACAACGAGTGTTATGCAGTGCAATAATTGGGTATTGTGAACTAATTAGTGGGGAAAGCCTAAAGACAATGGCTTGTGGTTTGGTGTTTGTATTCGTGTTATTTCTTTCCATTTTGTTATTCAAGGAGAGACAATGTTGCAACTTTTTCCTCCACACAAGAACGATGTGTTGGCCACTGCAAGGGAGGGAATCTATTATGGAAGCTTTTCATTTGTTTGAATGGCGAGATGTGCAAAGTGGCACCTTCTTGCTCTAGATGTGTTTTGTTCATGAGCTCGGCCTGTTATATGTTGCTACTCAAGAATTTCTCTCAGCAGATGCCAATTTTTTGTCTTTAGTGTGGATGATGGTCGGCCAATTTCATGTTTCCCATCTTTGAGAAATGATGAAAGAGAAACTTGTATGTCTACCCGCAAAATTTCTCTGGAGAAACTTGCATGTCTAGTCACTGTTTCTTGCAAACGTTGGATTACTACCTCATCAAACCTCATCAGCGGACTACTTCCATTCCCTCAATGGTTCTATATTATGAGTCAATGCCCAAAATGACCTTAGGTTAATGTCAAAAGAATCAAACAAGTTGAAACCGAAACCGAAAGCTTAATGGGTTCGTCTGCTCCACCTGAGATCTGAGAGGTGGGGGCCGAATGAATATTGATGAAGTTGACACTTAACATCCCACAACGAAAATTGAAGTGTCCACTTCAAAGGTGGGTGATTCGCTGTCGCTATTACAATTACAACCTAGCAAAGCAAAACAGCAAATTTGCTGCAACTTCGTAAATCCCGATTTCAAAACCCGAGACTTCCACTGAAATTGGACCAAATCTTGTATCCTAAGGGCATGTTTGTTAAAATCTATTTCTGTTCCCCAGATCAACTATTTTAGTTCTTTTGTTCCGAGAAACGAAAAAAGAATAGAAACTTGTTTGGTAAAATTTTTGTTCTCAAGAATAGATTTGGAACAAAAACAAGAAGTAGAAAAAAGTAGCTTCTTATTCTCGGGAACAATTTCTATAATATATTTCTCTGCTTTTTTTTTTACTTCTTCTTCTTCCTTTTGGCCGGTAATTGGCCTTGGCCATGGCCGGCATCGGCAACTGATCAAATGAGGGCCGGCGACCTCGCCAGAGCGTTGCCAGCCCGTGGAGACGTCGAGCCACGAAGAGGCTTGTCATGGCTGGGTGAGGCACAATGAGGCTTGGCCTCGCCTGGGCTGGGCGAGGCAGACCTCGCGCTGCTTGGGCGAGGTCGAGCCTCGCGATGTTCGTGAGGCCACCGTGAGGCTCGGCCTCGCCTAGATCTGGCGAGGCTGAGCCTCGCAAGGGCTAGGCAAGCTTGCCGGACCTCGCCCAGCTAGTCGCTAGCGACCGACCACAAAAGAGGAGAAGGAGAGAGAAGAAAGAAGAAAAAAAAGGAAAAATATAATAAAAATATTAAAAAATTAAAAGAAACAATAAAATTATACAATTTTACCAAACGCATTTCTTTCCTAGGAATATAAATTTTATGCAGTTACCAAACGCATTCTTATATTCAGAAATTGTTTCCGGAATAGAAAAAAAAAACATTTCGATAAAAAATTGTTATCGGGAATAGAAGCATTACCAAACGCGCCCTAAGTAACGAATTGAAAAAGAACAAAAAAGAAGGGGTGCTTTAAGTGGAATTCGACAAGTACTGTATCTCGGTAGACCATTACTTCTAAGCGATTACCTTTTTTACTTTATTATCAAATTAATAAATAGAATTTGACAATTCAATGTCATGCAATTCCTTATCTCTCTCTCTCTCTCTCTCTCTCTCTCTCTCTCAACTCTGCAACAAAAATTTAGTAAAAATGGTTCGTTTTATGCAATGCAAGGGACTGAATTTTGGGAACTAAGTGAAGTCGATACCAAGTTGACATTGACCGTTGGTTAGCTTTTGCAACTTGGTTGGGTCAGAGAATGCAAATCGGACCGCCTTCAATGAGCGGGCCATCACTATAAGGTAAGATGATTTATTTTTCCATCTGGCTATATTTCTTAAATCACTTAGGTTTAGGTTTGATTTATGACTATACATGTAATCATTAGTGAAAATTTATTTAAATAGTGATATCTGGAAAGGTTTTTATTGTCAATTTTATAACTATCATCAGTTTAATAATTCAAGTTGAGAATCATAATGATTGAAAGATGTAATATTCTGTAGAACATCAACTAAAGAATACACGAGCTTATTTATAGGCTTTATATAATAACTATCTAAAGTAACAAATCATGACCAATCAAAGGAAATATACATAACCATATAATAATATATAGAATCATAGAATATTTTAAATATATCTCTAATAGTCCAGTTGACTAATTAGGGCTTGAGAAATCTCTTATCTTTAATTAGAAGCTCGAAAGGAGAGGTGATTGAGATTTGACTATTTTCTTATTTGTCTAATTAAGAGATTTACTCCAACCCCGTTAGAAGTATAAAATCGTAATAAAGTAATGGCAGATAAAAATGGTTACAAATTGATGACGGTCGAAAATCGTTAAAAAAATAATAGCTTTCGAAATTTCAAGACTATTGAAACATACAACGAAAATTGTTCCAATCTACATGGTTTCTTGTAGTCAAGGAAGATTTCAAGGTAAGTGACGAGATTCCGTGCTTAGAATCCATTACTTAAAGTTAACCTGGAATTTTCAAAGCTTTGAAACTTGCGTGTTGAATATAACTGCGTTGATTGATGGTATTAAAATAACCCTCAACGACTCGACATTAATCTGATTAGACATGCATAGAAGATTATGTTTTTCTTAGGTCTTGTGCATGACGTGGTTCGTGGAACCATTAGTAATTGGTCTAAGTCAACTTTTGTTTTACGTGCCTTGATTATTCTGTGGTTGGTGTCCAAGTTTATAACATGGAACGGAGATAAAAGAGGCCATGTTAGGCCAAAGCAAAGTCAAAGTACAAAACCCCTCCTCACTAAGATTCCATGACTCGTCCTGTAATTGGAAAATTTCAGCCTCTTTCGATGATGACTATTTAAACAGTTAAAAGTTTCTTTCAATATTTACGCACATAATTGGACTTTTAAAAAAAAATTACAAGCACTTGAAACCTTTCGTTTGCCACAATAGTTCTCATATATATATATATATATATATTTTTTTTTAAATATTCGAGTTTAATTTATTTTTTTTTTGGGTAAAAGTAAGCAATATATTGGGGAAGCCAAACTGTACAACGAGACGGCTTCAAAAACTTGCACTCATGAAGAATAGGCTCTAGATGAGTGAAAGGAAGCCGCAAGAAAAGCCAAACGGCTACAACAAGAACAACAAAGAAAGGCCTAGGAGGCAAGCACAACCGGCAGCCAAAGGCAACTAAACCGACCAAAAACTCTAAATCTGATCTCTAGAGGAGAAGATAATGGGGTCAACATCCCAAGAGCATTGCATCCTTCTATTCTTGATGGAGTCCTCCATGTTCCTGAATGTGACTGCCTTGTCTTTAACAACTTGAAGGAGATGTTTCTTCATGGCCGGAACAGAAAGCTGCTCCCCCCTGAAGAGAATGCCGTTCCTATTCTTCCAAATAATATGGCACATCGCACCAAAAGAACAGTGGGCAACACACTTATAAAACTCCTTGCCTGAAAGCAAAGTTATGGCCCAACGCAGATTTTCATGCCAAGGTCTATTCCGCCAAGGAAGATTACACCTAGCTACCCAACAGAAAGTAATACTAGTTGTAATGCGACATCCAAAAAAGAGATGATCTATAGAGTCAGACATATCATTGCAAAAAGGGCAGGAAGCAACATCAATCCTAGACATAAGGAAAGACTGGGTAGGAACCCTACACTTGGTGATAAGCCAAATGTGAAATTGGTATCGAGGCAAGATAGCATTGTTCCAGATGAAAGAATGCCAACTGACACGTGCCTTCTTTTGCCTTAAAGCCTCGCAAGCCGAGCCGACCGAGAACATGCCGGAAGAGCTCTCTCCCTAACAAAAACGATCTTGGACCCTAGACAAGAGAGGAAGCGGCGAACCCCAAGACTCCAACACCGCCTTGATAGCCTGACCATCTTCAGAGAAAAGGTCAGCCACCGAGGCCTGTCTAGAGAGACCAAAGCTGTAGATGACCGAATCTGAGAAAAATAAGTTCAAGGGACCCCTAGGGTGCCAGTTGTCAAACTAGAGTGACACTTATAGGCCATCATCTATCCTCCAACAGAAGCTAAGCCGAGTTTCTATATTAAGTTGAAGAATCTTCTTCCAAGCCCAAGAACAACAAGTCGGCTTTGTAGCGACCTAGAAATTCTTTCTTTTTAAGAAGGTGGAATGGACCCATTTACACCATAGTGACTCCTTATCTGAAAACAAGATCCAGATATGTTTGAGCATGGCCGCCTTATTGCACTCATGCAATCTACGGATGCCAAAACCGTCCTTCGCCTTAGGAAGGCATACATCATCCCAGGAGACCTTAGCACCCTCTCTGCCCAACTCGGGGCCTCTTCAAAGGAATTGTCTAAGAATATGCTCAAGCTGGTCCAGCACTGCCACAGGAAGAATAAAGACACTTGCCCAGAAGGCCTGAATGGCATGGAGAACTGATCTGATCAGTTGAAGACGGCCAACAAAAGACATAAACTTATGAGTCCAGGATTGCACCCTCAAGGTGATGCGTCTAACTAGATCAGCTCAATCTATCTTCCTTAGCCTCGATGTAATAATTGGGACTCCTAGGTACCGAATTGGTAAGCTCCCTTCTGTGAATCCAAGAACCTGCAGGATTTGATTCCTTAAGGAAGGCGAGCCTCCCGACAAGAACACCTTACTCTTCCTCGGATTCGATAATAGGCCACTCCAAGCAAAGAACGTTTGTAGTCCTTCCTTGAGGAGCGTCACAGACGGCACATGTCCTTCACAAAAGAGGAAAACATGATCTGCAAAGAACAAGTGTGAGAGGGAGATAAACTTGCATCTCCAAAAGAAGCTGCAGTCTGGCTGAAGCGAACACCTCTTGAGAATCCCCGAGAGAACCTCCATGACCAGAGTGAATAAATAGGGAGATATGGGATCGCCCTAGCGCAAGCCACACCCACTAGGGAAGAAGCCATGGAGCTCCCCATTTAATGCAATAGAAAACCGAGGAGTCCGCACACAAGTCATGATGAGCTGAACCAGACGATCAGGGAAACGAAACGCAAGGAGAACTCTCTCAAGAAACTGCCAATCTACGGTATCATAGGCCTTCCTAAAGTCGAATTTAATAGCACACTTAGGTGAGTAAGGCTCCAAATGGAAGTTAGAAAATAGTTCATGAGCCAAGAAGATGTTATCCCTAATCTACGCCCCTTAATGAAAGCACTTTGACACGGGCTCACTAGATCCTTCAGCACAGAAGCAACCCTGTTTGCCAACAATTTTGCAATTAGCTTGTAAATAGTATTACAACACGCAATAAGCCTAAAGTCTTCGACAATAGTCGCATTCGGCACCTTTGGCACCAAGACCAAAATGGTGTTGTTGATTTCCTTAAGGAGTCTCCCCGAGGTGAAGAAATCCATAACGACTAGCATGACCAGTTGACCAACCATCCCCTAGTTCCCCTTGAAGAACTCAACCGTGAAACCATCTGAACCCGGGGCCTTACCCCGAGCAAGAGAGAACAGAGTGTCTCGAACCTCCAAGTCGGTGACCGGCCGAGCAAGACAAGTGATCTAGTCATTAGTAAGCTGAGAGCTGATGATCTGCCGAATCTTCGAAACCTGAGGAGTAATGTGCTCCACCTGAGGCATAAGGAGGTCTTGGTAGTACTCCACAAAATGCTGCTGGACAAGCTACGAGTCACTGATTTGGTTGCTGAGAGAATCTACCACAAAAAGAATTTTGTTCCTCAATTGTCTCTTGCTGACATAATGGTGGAAGAACTTCGTATTTCGGTCTCCCTCCTTCATCCATCTGATTCTAGCTTTCTGTCTAAAGAAAAACTCCTCCTGAGAACGAAGTTCTAAGAAGGCTTAGCGTTGAATCCTCTCCACGTCCACAAGTGTGACACTAGAAGGATCTTGAAGGAGGCCAAGCTAAGTTTGACTTAAAGCCTCTCTCGCTTCTGCAGTCCTTACGGAAATATTAGAAAATGACTCTCTAATGAGCTATTTGAGCCGGCACTTTAGGGCCTTTAGCTTGCAAACAAGCCTGTACATAGGAGTCCCCTCTCCCGGCGAGTCCCAAACTTGCTTCACAATTATCTCAAAGTCTGGGTGCTTCATACAAAAATCAAAGAATTTGAATGGCCTCCTCCGAAACACAGGGTTCTCGATCTTGACCACCATAGGAGAGTGGTCGGAAATCCCAGGAACGAGGAAGGAAGCCTCCGAGAAGGAAAATACCTGGCTCCAACAGGGGTTCACCAAGACCCTATCAATCTTCCTAGTCTTGCGAGACAGACCCGTAGAAGTAGACCAAGTGTAACGGAACCCCACATACTTGAGGTCTTCCAGTTCCGCCTAATCTAGACACTACCTGAACTCATCAAAGCACAGCAACCATAAGTCCAAACCTCCTATCCGAGGGGTCCTTAATAGCATTAAAGTCCCCCATAACAAGCCACAACACATTCTATAAAGTAGAGCTCCTACACACAAGATCCTTCCAAAGAGGTCTCCAGGAAGTGAAGGAGTGCTCAGCATAAATGATAGTGACACAACAGACAGCTCCCGAATCCAAACATTTGAGATTCCCATGGATCGCCTGGTCCAAAGAAGCGAAGGGGTCAAAGGAGACAATGGAAGGGTTCCAACCAACCTAGATCCTTCCTCGATGGGAGTGCTCAAGATTAGCCACCCAACACCAATTCGACATCAAACTACCAAAAATAGCTTCAAACAGATTATGGGGAACTTTATTCTCAACTAAACCAATCAAAGCCAACCGATTCGCCAAAACAAAATTCCAAACCTCCGCTTGTCTGAGAGGGGCAACAAGACCCCTAATATTTCAGCAACCTATATACATATTTACAAATAAAAGGAAGAAAGGAGGGTTGCCTCCTTTTGTAGATGATTCGCTCCGTGGATGGCGGAACAACACGGACTGCCGGAGGGGGAGGGTCAGGAGCGAGAATGAGAAGCTTGTCCTATAAGGTCTCAGGCCTATCGTTAGTAGTAGACGCCTTCGGAGAGGGGCCTGGAGAAAGCAAATCCTCATCCGTAGGACAGCCCTCCTCAATTGAGTTGCCTGCCACCTCTCCCGAACTGGGCAACTCAGGATAGAAAGTCTCTGAAGGGCTGCCTATCTCATCCGTAGAAGCAGGGGTGGCTTCAGCCTAATTTGGACCAATTTTGGGGCCTCCAGGGGCTTTGCGAGAGGTAGAAGGTAGCCCTTGCTCCACTACCACAACCTTAAGCTTCAGAGCACGGCCTTCATTGCTCGTATTAACCTAAGAGGTCGAGCCGATATCCATCGGGAGAGGGGACTTCTTCTTCTTGCTTCCGACCTACTTCCAAGCCTGCTCATGTACCACTGGGGCATCCAAAATAGGGGCAAGGAGTTGGACAGGGTCCAAAGAAGCAAGGGCCAAATTGGCCTGCACCAACGACGTCCTCGGGCTAGAGGGATTAGGAGAGATCTCACATTTGTGGCAAAACACACCACACTTGAGGCACTCCACCAGCCTCCACTCATACTCAACGGCAATCGAACGAGATACTCCATCCACATTCACGACAACCTTCGAGACCCTCGGTTGTTTTGCTTGGATATCCATGCATTCCCAAGCAAAAGAAATTCTCCTCATACCCTCCGTATGTTGATCCACATAAAGGGGCTTACCAACAGAGCTTGCTATGGCACTAATAGCCGGCACGGACCATAGGTCAAGAGGAAGATTCTTGAACCTAATCCACACCGAGACTAAAGATTGTCTATCTTTTTTAAGTTCCAATAGCGGCTTCCACTGTTGCAAGATAAGAGACACTCAAGCTACGATTAGAGGCCCCTCTTCCAAAATCTTCCTGCGGAACAAAGGGTTCGAGACATGAAAGAAGAAGAACCCCTGGTCATCGGCCAGTACATCAACCAGCTTAGTCTTCCAGGTATTCTTCAACACTTCCTCTACGAGTTGAAACGGGAGCCTCTTCCCTATAAAGTAACCAACCAAGTACTCGTTCCACTTGGGGTCCACAGCCTACAGCACCTTGCTAGATAAGTTTACAACAAGTTTCTCGCCCACAAAAGAAGGCGGGACAAAAGACAGCTCATAGCCCTTTGCTGCTAGCCTCGCCACATGGGCCCACGACCGAGCTTGGGGAGGCCTCGAAGAGCTAGCTAGCTTAGCCAGGGCCTGACGTCACTTAGAAGGGACACGAGCACGACTACGGCCCCTAGAACACCCATCACGAGGCGACCTCGACCGCGGTCCAAGCCTAATCCCATCACCGACCGGCGAAGGCTCGACATCGGGTTAAGAGGAAGGACTAGACTTCTTAGTAAGTCACCCTTCTACAGCACGAGAAGGAGAGCTAAGCCTTTTACCCCTCACAGCACCACGGTGGGCCTCAACAAGGAGGCCACTTCTCTCGGCCGAGGTGGACGCCATAACAGAAACAACACTCCAATAGCCCAGCAACTCTTCAACACACCCTCTATAGCAAAGGAAGAGAAGCCATACCAGGGCAAGGAAGCAAAGGGTCAAGGAGGGGTGGTGAGAGCCAACAAAACCATCGTTAGCCCTTGAAGCAGCTCCGAAGCCCGCACGCACCAGTTCCGAACAGAGCAGCAAAACTGGCGAGAGGAAGGGCTGCTTCAAGCACGACTTGGGGGGCAAACCAGACGAAATCGCTCGGTGGACAGATGGCTGGCAAGCAGAGGAAGAAGCCCACCAAAAATCGATCCAAATATATGTAGACAAGTCTATGAGTAGCTCAAGTGTCAATTTAATCATAAAATTTTCAACTATATTAATTGAGTCCTAAATATTTTCAAATTTTGCCAATTAAATTCACCGGCTAATTTTGATAGGAAATTGTTGATATGAATATCGATCGTGCCCACTGGCCATCCTACGTGGCACAGTTGGTGCTCATGTAGATAATTTTTGCAATTTAAAAAAATCCACATTTTTTAATTTTTAATTTTCTTTTCTTTCATTTTCTTTTTCCTTCTTCCTCTACTAGTAACCGTGGCCGACTAGAGGTGAGGGCCGGATGGATTATGTCAGCAATTGTCAAAAAGTTTAGGATTGAATTGGTATAATTGAAAAATTTATGACTTAAGGTGTATTAAGTGTGACTTAGGGGTGGTGGGTCCTCCTGCTTAAGTGTCACCCGGGGGTTTACGGCGCGGCTGTCGGCTGTAAGCCGGTTCCTCCAGCACCAAAAAAAAAAAAATACAATCGATTTAGAACTTGCTTTGGTAATTTTATCTAAAAAAGAGTGTTGTATAGTTGACTTGGTGAAACACCTGTCAACATCGATAGAGACTTAGATATGCTAATGTACAAGCACCCGTTAATGAACGGGATAGACCATGGTGCCAAATATTTCAGTTTCCACAGTTGTACAATTCAATTATATTCTATCCATTGACATCAGATCCCAAACTTGACATATACGACATCTACGATATATATATATATATATATATTTTTAACAACTTTAATAGGATAACTTTTTCCATTATTTATGTTCAACATATATGATACCATCAATGGCACACAAACTATATCAAGTCAAGGGGCGGAGAATTGAACTTAACCAATTTGTAGGACTTGTGGGTATTTCATTGGCCTCCACATAACCAGGTCTTGGTGGCCGTAGCCCTTGACTATTTTTTAAAAGAATAGTAATTTGTTACAATTGAAGTCAAAAGAAAGAGGGGAAAAAAGATTTGTCCCAAAAAAAGTGAATCTAATTATTTTTTGGACAACTTCATGAGTTATTGAAGTTTCTAAGAATTGTGGAATTTGGACTCCGCCTTCAATAAACTATATAATAATCTAAATATGAGACGTGGTCATAGCAAACTTAGAGCAACAGAAAAGACTATTGTCGCTAGAAGAAAAAAAATTAGGTAAGAAGAGTTGGACAAAAGCTTTACTACTTCATTCTAAATGGAATATCCCTACATTGGAGGAAGACATGAGGTTGTCTCTCTCTCTATCGCTCACTTTCAGGCATCACTCTCTGTCTCTGACTTGCTCTCACATGAAGAGTTGGACAAAAGCTTTACTACTCCATTCTAGATGATTTTTTCTCTTTCTTTCTTTTTTTTTTTAAAAAAAATTATGCTTTATTTTTGGGTTTTTGGATCCGGGGCTGACAAGAGTTGCCGGCCAACTCTTGCTAGCCACGGGTGAGATAAAAAAAAAGAAAATATTCAAAATATTATTAAAAAAGTACCATGTCAGCATTGGCTATTCATGTTAGTAATTTCCGGTCTAAATTGGCAGGATGGTTTAATTGGCAAAAAATGAAAATGTCTACAGCTGAATTGGTAAGAAGTAAAAATGTTTAGAACTCAATTTACAAATTAAAAGATCTATGACTAAAATGGTAAAAGTGTAATAAATTTAGAATTTTTTGGACAATTTTCCCATGCAAAAGCAAATTGCCAATCATGGAGATCGAATTCTCAGTGTTTGCAGGAACGTATAATTGTCTCCGGAGACTCCCATAGTCAATGCATGCATGCGCGTTTCTCGTCGTAGAAATTGTCCCCTCGTTGCATGGTTGATTGGGCAGTCCTTGTCGAGTTCAAAAATCACCGTGCCAACAGTAATAAAAAAAAGGTGCAATTAATAGGTTTTCGACCAAAAAAATAGTAATTAAAAGGTCATCTTTAAGGAAGAAACGTCATGGCGTAGTCTGCTGTTGACACTTAAATTTTGACGATCCAGTCATCCACTTATTGGGTAGAAAATTAGGGATTAATTTTTAACCCCTAAAAAAATAAAATTAAAATTGCATAGCATATAATTTTAGTTGCACTTATCTATTTGTTTATCACTTTTGCATTTGATCGGCGGCGGATGAGCTACAATTTTACGAATTGGCAATTCGATATATTTTGGAAAAGATTTATATTATTCTTTCAATGTTCAGTGAATATTTCGTATATTCGGTGAGGACAAGCATAGGAAGGAGATATTGCAAGCTCATCTTTGCAAGGTTCAGAATCTAGGAAAAGTCTATTACAATCTTGAATTTTTGGCAATACTCGATCAATTTGTGGGCCGGTATTTGGGTTAAAGAAATAAAATTGGCGGAGAATATTCATCATGCATGGCCCTACGTGGAAAGATACGAGCATATGGAAATTCGGAAGATCAGCATGAGGAGGGAATGTTGGGCACGTTCTACACTACGGGCACATGGATTTGCAAAAAAAGATATATCCCTGCGAAGAAGGCATTCTGTCAATGAGGAAGAGGAAAGGAAATAGAATATATTTCAAAGCATGCACGAAATGAAACAAAATATGCTTTCTTTCCTCGATGGTTTACACCCTTTCACTATAAATGGACTTGTTACAGGACAAAAAAAGGGGGGCATTCTTGATACGAGAGAGAGAGAGAGAGACACGTGAGAGAGGAAAGACAGCGAGTCTTCTTGGCCAAGACCCATGCCAACACTTCTGCCGCGGTGCTTTCATCGTCTGCGATACATTGTCAACGAGCTGCCACCCTGTTGAGTTATTACTCGACCGCTTGACGACGCCACCACAGCCCCTTCATCGACGACGTCACTACAACTCCGCCCCTCGTAGTTGCTGTTCCGACTATTACCCGAACGCTGCCATCGCTGCTCCCCCACATCCGTGAACCAAGCTGGTTGTTTCCTGGCCACAACCTCATTGCTACCGCAACACCAGTAGCCACTGCTCATGTCACCCATCCAAATCAGCCCATGTAAGAATTATTGTGGCCCACATGATATGATTAATTATATGGTTTAATAATAGTTGAAATGCTATAAAATAAATAAGGTATGAGAAGTTGCGACTCTAAGAGGTGTGACTTTATTGAAGTTGAAAGCGCTTTGATGGAAGGCACCTATTGAAAGAACGTATAAATAAAGTCCGGTCTTCTCTCCGCCTACGATGAACAACAATAACTGAAAAGAATTTGGTATTCTCTCCTCCATCGATAGAATACATTAAAAATTAGTGGGTTAAGGGAGAGAAATCGGATTTCTTCATTTGATTCGAATTCTTTGGTTTTCCACAAGAATTATCACCAAAGGCTAACGCTATGGATAAAGGTACGTCTTAATCTATTTGTGAAAATCATGAAGATCAAAGATCATTGTTTTATTATAAATTTCTGCATTAAAGAAATATATGTATTGTCTAACGTTTGGTATCGAGCTAGGTTTATGATCTCATGATTTTTCTGTTTATAGATATATTATGATTTATGTATGATGTTTCGTTGAATGATCCTGTTTGTACTATTTGTTGTTGTTGAAATGTTTTTGGTGGGTTCTATCGAAGAAAATCCGAATGATGGAACCTTTTCATAAAAAAGAAAAGGACGAAAATGGAGGAATTCGGAGTTTTGAGGCCAAGTCAAAAACTCATCGATTCCGGGCGAAATCCAGCGACCCACCGCTTGATTTCGGACCCATACGGTCGCATTGCCATGAGGAATATTAGCCATGAGTTATTTCGGCATATCGGTGTTCGTTGGAGGTTAATTGGGCAGCGGAAGTTAGGGTGTCTAAGGATTTGCATCCTGGGAAATTTTCGTTTGATTTGAGGCTAATTTCTTGGTCATTTTCGCCGAAACTTGGACCCATGTGGTCATGCCGGCATACTCTTCAAAACCCATTATTTATTTGTGTTTGGGATGGGCTACCAAAGAAGAAACGGCGGCGAAATCGCGGCTGAAAACCGGCGGAAAATGGCTTCTGTGCACGGGGAGAAGGCGCATGGTCTCCACACGCGCGTTGCAATTGCAGGCGTGTGGAACCCACGCGCCACACGCCAACACGCACGCACAACCGCTATGCGCGGGACTGCTCGCGCAGATGCCAGGTGCGCACGTGCCTGTGCGTTGGACCCGCGTGTGCGGGGCACGCGCCTGCTGAGGACGCAGGCATGTGCTCGGCATGCGCCTGACATCCTTACAGCATTAATTTACGCTTTTGCCCTCCTCTTTGATGGTTATTTACAGTTTTGCCTTTTGTTTAATTATAATTACGATTCTACCCTTGCTGATTATTTACCATTTTGCCTTTGGATTTTAAATTTATGGTTCTGCCCTTATGGAATTATGATTTTACGATTTTGCCCTTATGCTTTGATTACGTTTTGTCCTTGTGTGCAATTTGGTAAATATTATAAATGGTTTGTTAGTCACCAAAGTGACCAAACCTTGAAGTCTTTGAATTTTTGATATTGTAAATTGTTTTATTCAATTACCCATAATTAATTGATGCTATATATGAAATTGATATATTTCATATCATTATTGGTGTTATGGGTATATTGAAGTTCATTTATTATAAGAATTTAGAGATTAATCCAAAGGTTAATTATTTTATTATAATTCATTAACATGATAGTTGATAATTAATATAACTTGTTAAATTTGTTTGTATATCCAAAGATATCAAATAAATTTTAATAAGATATATTTAAAATTACCAAATAAAAGTTATTAGCATCATTATGGTTTATATATATATATATATGTATATCAGTGGATCGCCCAAAGGAGAATTATGATGTGCATGTGTAGTTTAATTTGAATCTGATTAGGTGATATTCTCAAGACATTAATGTATGAGTATTTTCTTGCACATTTGCAGTATATGTACTTGTTTCACTCTATTCGCATGCCTCGTTTGTTCCCTTATTCAATGGAATGAATTTTACTGATTGGAGTGAACAAGTTCAGTTTCATTTAAGTGTCTTGGATCTTGATTTAGTGCTTCAAGTTGAGAAACCATATGCTATTACTGATAAGAGTAGCGATGATAAAAAGTCTTTCCATAGAGCTTGGTAAAGATCGAACAGACTGAGCTTAATGTTTATGCGAATGACAGTTGCAAACAACTTAAAAACTTCTCTTCCTAAGACTAATAATGCTAAGGAATTTATGAAATTTGTGGAAGAACGTTCTCAAACTGTTGATAAGTCACTTGCTGGTATATTAATGAGCACATTGACCACCATGAAATATGATGGTTCACATATCATGCATGAGCATATACTTGATATGACAAATTTGGTAGGAAAGTTAAAGACTTTAGGAATGAATGTGGATGAGTACTTTTTAGTATAGTTTATACTTAATTCCTTGCCTCATAAGCAATATGAGTCATTTCAAATGAATTACAACACTATAAAGGATAAGTGGAATATGAATGAATTGGCCAATATGTTAGTTCAAGAGGAAACAAGAATAAAGAATCAAAAGGCTTATCATGTTCATCTCTCAAGTCATCAAGAAGTTCAAAAGAATTTTAAGAGGAAAGGTGGAAGGAGCAAGAAGAAAGGATTACATGTCCTAAATGATTCTTCAAAGGCTTCTTAAATTCACAAGAAGGAACACAATCTTATTAAGTGTCAATTTTGCAACAAAATTGGACACTTGAATAAAGATTGTCTGAAACGTAAGGCTTGGTTTGAAAAGAAAGATAAGTCTTGTGTTTTATTATATTTTGAATCAAACTTTACTGAAGTTCCTCATAATACTTGGTGGATTGATTATGGTGCCACCACTTATATGTCAAATACGATGCAAGGATTTCTTAGGTTTCAAACTATAAAGCCAAATGAAAGTTATGTGATTACGGGGAACAGAAACGAAGCTTTAGTTGAAGACATTGGCGCTTATCGTTTGATCTTAAACACTTAGCATTATTTGGATTTGTTTCGAACATTTTATGTACCTACATTTTCTCGCTATTTAGTTTCTTTGCCAATACTTGATGTAGCGGGATTTTATTGTAAATTTGGTTCTGAATCTTTCAATTTATATAAGAGTGATACTCTTATTGGAACTGGAATTTTATGTAATGGTCTCTACAAATTTAGACTTGATAATATTTTTGTTGAGACATTAATGACCTTACATTATAATGTTGGCACTAAACGAAGTTTGGTGAATGAAAATTCTGCTTACTTGTGGCATAAACGTTTGGGTCATATATTCAAGGAAAGAATGCAAAAATTAATGAAGAATGAAAATTTCCAAATTTGGATTTTATTGACATTAGAGTGTGTATTGATTGTATTAAGGTAAACAAACAAAGCACACTAAGAAATGTGCCACAAGAAGCATAGAGCTTCTTGGAATTATACATACTGACATATGTGGTCCTTTTGATGTTCCATCTTTTAGCAAGGAAAGCTATTTCATCACCTTTATTGATGATTTTTCACATTATAGTTACATTTATCTATTGCATGATAAGTTTCAATCTGTGAATGCACTTGAAGTGTATATTAAAGAGGTTGAGAGGCAATTCGATAGAAAAGTGAAAATAATAAAATCGGATAGAGGTGATGAATATTATGGAAAGTATGATGAATCGCGACAATGTCCAGGTCCATTTGCTAAGTTCTTTGAAAGACATGGCATTTGTGCTCAATATACAATGCCAGGTATACCACAACAAAATGGTGTAGCAGAAAGGCATAATTGTACTTTAATGGAAATGGTTAGGAGTATAATGAGTCATTCATCTTTAACCTTATCTTTGTGGATGTATGCTTTAAAAACTTCTATGTATTTAATAAACAGGGTTCCTAGTAAGGCAGTTCCAAAGACTCCATTTGAACTGTGAACGGGAAGGAAACCTAGTTTATGACACCTACATGTTTGGGGTTGTCAAGCAGAAGTAAGAATTTACAATCCACATGAAAGGAAATTGAATTTAAAAATGACCGGTGGTTATTTCATTAGTTATGCAGAGAAATCCAAATGGTATAAATTTTATTGTGCTAATCATAATACAAGAATTGTTGAATCTGGAAATGCTAGGTTTATTGAGAATGGTGACATCAGTGGGAGTGAAAGAGTGCGTGATGCTTGCATTCAAGAAGTAAGGGTAGAAATTTCTATACTTAAGGCTTCTAAAGTTGTTTATGATATTATAGTACAACCTAACAATAATCAAGAACAACAAATTAATGAACAAACACTCCATAATGAAGATGTAAATATTGAACCTCCAATAACTGAGTCACAAGAAATAGCATTAAGAAAATTTCAAAGAAAAAAGAGGTCGGCTATTTCTGATTACTATATGGTTTATCTACAAAAGTCAGAAATTGACTTAGGAATTGAAAATGATCAAGATTCATTTTCCCAAGCCATGGAATGTGAAAATTCTAATGAATGGTTTAATGCAATGGAAGAAGAGTTAAAATCTATGCATCAAAATCAAGTTTGAGATATTGTTGAATTGCCTAAAGGATGTAAAAAAGTCGTATGTAAATGAGTTTTTAAGACCAAGCGCGACTCAAAAGGCAATATTGAACGACATAAAGTCAGACTTGTTACAAAGGGTTTTATGCAAAAAGAATGCATTGGCTATAAAGAGACATTTTCACCAGTCTCTAAGAATGACTCACTTAGAATCATTATGTCTTTAGTGGCTCATTATGACTTGAAGTTACACCAAATGGATGTAAAAACTGCATTTCTTAATGGGAATTTAGAAGAAGAGGTTTATATAGACCAACCCAAAGGCTTTTCAGTTAAAAGAAAAGAACACATGGTGTGTAAATTAATGAAGTTAATATATGGATTTAAACAAGCTTCTCGACAAAGGTATCTTAAGTTTAACGATACCATAACTTTATTTGAATTTAAGGAAAACACCATTGATCGGTGTATATATATGAAGATTAGTGGGAGCAAGTTTATTTTTCTAGTTCTGTATGTTGATGACATTTTGCTTTATGCTAATAATCTTGGTTTGTTATATGAAATCAAGAAATTTCTCTCTAAGAATTTTGCATCGAAGGATATGGGAGAGGCAACGTATGTGATAGGAATAGAAATATTCCCGTGATAGATCACAAGGATTATTAGGATTGTCTCAGAAAGCCTACATTGAGAAAATTTTAGAGATATTTAATATGAGTAAATGTTCAGCGGGAATAGTTCCAATTCATATAGGTGACAAATTTAGCCTTATGCAATGTCCGAAAAGTGAATTGGAACGAGAACAAATGAAAAATATTCCTTATGCATTTGTTGTTGGGAGGTTAATGTATGCACAAACTTGCACTAGACCAGACATTAGTTTTATTGTTGGAATGCTGGGCAGATATCAAAGTAATCCTGGAATGGATCATTGGAAAGCTGCAAAGAAAGTTCTTAGATACTTGCAAGGAACGAAAAATCATATGCTCACTTATAAAAGATCCGATCATCTCGAGGCGATTGGATATTCAGATTTAGACTTAGTCGGATATGCCGATACAAGAAAATCAACGTTTGGTTACTTGTTTCTTCTGGCTAGAGGGGCAATTTCATGGGAGAGTACAAAGTAGTCAGTTATGGCTGCATCCACTATGGAAGCTAAATTTGTGGCATGCTTTGAGGCTACTATTCGTGGATTATGGTTGCGGAATTTTATTTTAAGGCTTGTAATTATCAACAGTATTGCCAAGCTGCTGAAAATTTATTGTGATAATTCTACAGCAGTTTTCTTCTCTAAGAACGACAAGTATTCTAAGAGTGCTAAACATATAGAAATCAAATACTTGTTTGTTAAAAAAGAAGTTTAGAAACAAAGAGTGTCAATTGAGTACATTAGCACCAATCTTATGATAGCAGATTCCTTAACAAAAGGACTGCCGCCCAAAACATTTAATGAGCATGTTGAAAAGGTGGGCATTATTAGACATCATTAATGTTTTTAATTTGATTGTATTAAGTTTATGTATTTGAAACTTTGAAATCATTTACGTGTTTATGATATTTCTTGTTTTCTATTTAGTATACATTATGGAAATAGATGAATGTTAAACATGATAGTTTCTAAAGAGACATTATAGTTGGACTATTATTATACTTCTCATTTATGGATCATGTTAAGTAAAGTGCTATAGTTGTAGTGCATAGAAGGGACTATGTCGATTAATGACATATAATCGCTATGACTCGCATTAGTTTTCTTTACTTAATTGTGATTATTATGTGATTACCAATTTAATGAAAATTTTATAGCATAATGTTATTGTGCATATTACAGTCTTTATTAAACCATGAAAGGAAAATCATATGGGCCAAGTGGGAGAATGTAAGAATTATTATGGCTCACATGATATGATTTATTATATGGTTTAATAATAGTTGAAATGCTATAAAATAAATAATGTATGAGAAGTTGCAACTCTAAGAGGTGCGACTTTATTGAAGTTGAAAAGGTGCTCTAATGGAAGGCACCTATGGAAAGAACGTATAAATAAAGTCCGGTCCTCTCTCCGCCTACGATGAACAACAATAACTGAAAAGAATTTGGTATTCTCTCCTCCATCGATAGAATACATTAAAGATTAGTGGGTTAAGAGAGAGAAATCGGGTTTCTTCATTTGATTCGAATTCTTCGATTTTCCACAGGGATTATCACTAAAGAGTAATGCTATGGATAAAGGTACGTCTTCATCTATTTGTGAAAATCATGAAGATCAAAGATTACTATTTTATTATGAATTTCCGCATTAAAGAATTATATGTATTGTCTAACAACTCGATCCTCAAGTTTGTTTCGTCGCGCCCAAACGATTTGCACCAATACGCGCATTGCCAACGAATTCCAGCGAGGTGATTGAGCTCGGTCAAAATTCAGCAAGCATCCTAGTCACTAAAATCTGGGCAAGAGAAGGGCACACGTTCTTTTAATAAAGGAGGACGTATACATTGAAAGGAGGGAGGATTTCACACGCTTATTTTATTGAAATTTGGAGCATCTCCCCATTGTGGTTCTCTAGGTCTCTCGGGTAAGCCTTGCTATTGCTACAACAACAAAAGTTATTGTTTTGCAAATTGCTTCTCGAGGTTTACGCGCATATCGTTGAATCGAGCAATCATCAAGGAGACGCGCGCAAAGCCCCCTGGCGAGTAGCCATCCTGTGAGCCTCGCTGAGCACCACCACATTGTGTCACAAGTAGCCGTTTGAGGATCGGAATTCGGAAGCCAATATTTGAGTTAGGTGAAAATTTTATCTATTTTGATTTCCGAAAATTCCATTTCCTTATTTGAAATATTCGTCGATGCACATGATTGAAAATCCCGATATCCTATCATATCCGTAATCTCGAGTAGCCAAATACATTGGGAATTATTCCTAATTTCACAACGTGCATACGATTGACAATCCAATTTCACGCCCGGACTATGACTCGCAATCGCATGGAAAATTCGCCAATCCGATCTCATGCGAGATACAATTCATCAATTTATTTGGTAAAGATCAATCATCTCTTGCTTGATTTGCCATCGTATTATTTGAATCGATTTTATTTCCGTAAAAGAAAAACCCAATATATATATATATATATATATATATATATATATATTTGAGTTAGATTAGGTTCATGTTAGAATATTGCTTGTTTTTGGTTAATTTGCATATTTAGATTAGGCATTTTATTTATTCTGAATTTTTGAAATAAAAAAACCAAAAACATTAATTGAGGATGTTAGATTTTCTTTTCATTAATTGCATGTTCAATTATTAGGCAATTTTAATTTCGAATTCTATAAAAAAAGGAAAATAAAAAATAAAAAATATCATGCGTGTGTAACTTAGAATTAGGTCATTTCGTCATCTAGTCATTGCATGTTTAGGATCATTTGAGTGCATGACATATTAACATAATTGCATTGTCATTAGATCATGTTGTGACATATAGTTCGCATGATACGTTGCATGTTACATGTTATTTTAGTTAGACATTTTGGCATGTCATTGCATAGCATTTCTCGCAGACTAAATTTCATTTAAATAAGAGAAAATCCTGAAAAAGAATGAGTGATGGCGTGTTAATTAGAAATCATATCGGAGATGATACTAATGATAAGCATCAAGGATATTCATGATATTTCAGCTAATTAGTTAATTTATCTCATTGTTACACATTTAGATATTTCCTTTGTTATTGGTGTGGTGAGTCAATTAAAGGAGTTACCAAAGAAGGCTTGTTGGGACGCTGTTTATCGCATCTCTAGTACTTTTAAGGCCCTCCTTGTTTATCGCATCTCTGGTACTTTTAAGGCTCTCCTAATAAGGGGCTGATTTATAAACCTAATAGTTCTTTCACTCTAGTTGGCTATTATGATGTTGATTGGGCTAGGTTAGCATGTGATCACCAGTCCACGACTAGGTATTGCACTTTTCTTGGTGGTAATTTGATTACTTGGAGAAGCAAGAAATAGACAACTAGACAACTATTTTTAAGTCTAGTGTGGAGGCCTAATATCGTGCTAAGGCACATATTGTGACTAAATTGTTGTGGTTCAAATCCCTTCTATTAATCAACTTATGATATGATGTGTAAAACTTGGTGTCCAAACCTGACATCATATTTCTTTTCTATTTCTTTGTCCAACCACCATTTTTGGAAACAATCTTCGGTAACCCTTTTTTTTCTTTAAAACTTTTGGAAAGAAATTTGTACGTGCTCCCATACTCAAAATTAACCCTTCAAACTTTGCACGCACCTAGTTTAAAACCTCATTAATTTATTAAGCAAATAATTTTTGGTGTCCAAACCCAACACCTAAATTTTCTTTCTATTTAAATGCCAATAAAACCATCTTTTGCAATAATAGATAATTATCATAAAACAACCAACAACATAATATTGTACGTGCAACACTCAACTTCACATATAATTGCATCCAAGAAAATGAGTGTAAAATTCTATGAAACGGTTAATCCGTCACTAATTATGTTAATTATGATTGATTAAATAATTTACGATTGATTAAGCTAATCCAACTTAATTAACTTAACCATGATTAACTAACCTAACCATGATTAATTAACATAACCATAATTAATTAACCTAACCATGGTTAACTAACCTAACCATGCTTAGTTAACAATAATCTAGGATTAACTAAAAATAATCATACTTAGCACTAATCTAGCGATGATTAGCACTAATCTAAACACCCCCTAAGCGGAATTAACGGCCTAATCAAGGATTAGGGAGTTAACTCACGGTTTTTGACGACGGCGGGTTCATAGCAATGGCAACGCGATGGCAATGAGAACACAAAACAACTACATCTCGAACAGAGGCTTGACGGAGGCAGTGTCGGCCCTACAAAGCTCTCAGCTAAGTGGGACTTGGCTTGGATTGGGGCTTGCTAGGCTGGTCTCTGTAGTTGTTGGCGGTGGGACGGGCAGTTGCTGGACACGAGGGAACTAGAGTGGTGCCGAGGTTGGGTGGTGCCACTGGTGGTGGAGGTGCTAGACAGTGGGGCTGCGGTTGTGGTGGATGCGGTAGTGCTGAGCTGATGGAGCTATGGATAGTTGGTGGCTGTGGTGTTGGTGGAAGTGGACAGGCGGTGAGGAGTGGAGTTGGACGGTGGAGATGATGATGTGGTGTTGTGGTGGTAAAGTGGACGGCAGCAAAAACGAAAGGAAATGGAGAAGGGCTGGTGGGTGAGTGCGGCAGAGAATGAAAAGGGAATGGGAAAGAGGGAAATAAAATGGAAGGAAGAAATGAATGTGAGGAAAGGAAATAAGGAAGAAGAAGGAGTTGATTGCCTAAGGGAGGGGGATGTGACATCCAAATTTTTAGGTTCTGATTTTCAATCGGATAAGCCGGACCCTTCATCAACATGACTATAGTTTTTTTTTTCTCTGAGATAGCCACTCATGAGATAACTGACATAACTGGTGAAGCCATTAAGCGATTTTAAATGCAATAGACTTGAGAATTCGACCAGGAATCGATTGCTCGACCGTGCTACTCTACAAGAGTCATTACGGCACAATTTGAAATCGATCAGAGACCGGAGATAGGTCGATTCGACTAAAATGTGCAGTTAAACATGGGTGATTCCAAGAAACTGCAAAATTCTGGTCGATCGATATTAAACCGATTCTCTGTCATTTTGGGTATCTTGTATCCGTATTTGAAACCTTGGGATTTTCACAACCACCGAGAGTTGCCAATGTGTCGAAGAGGTACATGTGGTTCGAAGAAAATCGACCACGGGTCATTTGCACCAAAAATTCCTAAAAGCTACCCAGTAGGCAAAGTTACACTAAAAGCGCGTCTGATTGAAAATAACCATGGAATTGAATTTGATTTCGGAAATTGAAAGTCCTGTCGTGCCACGAGTCATTCTGGGTGTTAGGGAAATCCCTTATGATGTTTTGAAGATGACAAAATAAATCAAAGACTACTAACGTGTTTAATTGTTGAGTAACAGACTATGCAGATGATAGAACATGTAAATGATATTATCAAAGTCTATACTTGGAAAAACCAGAAGATGGACTCTATGTTTAAGGCTAAATCTATTTAGAAGTAGATTATGCTTAGACTCATATTGTAAAGTCTATTGCACTCAGACTCAGATT
This sequence comes from Eucalyptus polyanthemos subsp. polyanthemos, assembly GCA_017140185.1. Lineage (NCBI taxonomy): Eukaryota > Viridiplantae > Streptophyta > Magnoliopsida > Myrtales > Myrtaceae > Eucalyptus > Eucalyptus polyanthemos. The sequence continues at coordinate 24,057,635 of CM029467.1, read as the reverse complement.
ATAAAGTCTATTGCACTCATACTTTACATCTAGAACAAGACAAAACACAAGTCTTAAATGTATAACGGCTAGTGATCTGATTTGGATTCTACATCAAGATTGATTTGATTGACTCAATCTAATTGATTGACAATTGGATCTTGAAGACAATGACTTTCTATACAAAGAAGCTCTACTTATGAAAATCAAGATTCTGGTTGTATGGGCAATCGGAATCAATTTAAGATTCTACTTCTATCACTCAACGACTATCAAATCTTCTAGATACAGATCTGTCCAATTGGTAGATTGGAAGACGATTCTCGAGATACTGTCCAACAGCTAGTTTGGAAGTGGAGGAGTATTTAAGGAGATGAAGGACCAACGAGCAAGTAAGGGACGGATCGTAGAATTTATAATTCCAAAGTTTGAGCAAACTTCTTTCATACACTTGTCTTTAGTAAGCTTAAATGTTTGTGATCGTGAGAGAAATATCAAAAGAGTGATTTAGTAAGATAGTGTGATCTACTACTAAGTGTTTGCACTCAAAGTTGTAATCTCTTGTTGATTGTATAGTGGAATCCAGCAAAAGGCTATTAGCGTGGGAGAGTGGATGTAGGCTTAATCTAAGTCGAACCACTATAAATTTCATGTGCAACATTCTCTTTCCTAAACTTTTTATTTTGTTAAAGTCTAAACTCGCTCAAAGTCTATTGTTCTTCAAACTCAGTTTCAAAAGTCTGATCCCTATTCAGACTTTGTTCAAAATTTATTTTATTCCACATATATTTGCCAAGGTTTATTTTAAACACCTATTAACTTCCCTCTAGGTGTTCATACTAGCACTTTCACTGGGAACGTTGGCTCACATTTTGAGGAAATTCTAGCGAATTCGGGATTTTTATGAAAGACCGGATCAGACGATGCAGAAAACAAACGGAAACTCGAATTGGCCAATTGGAAGAGACTTTTGGCATTTGGTGTAAGTGAATCGGCAACTGGACGTTGTTTGAGCTTTTTCTGAATTCAAATTAGACATCAACTGGATTTGTTTGTTCAGAAAAGCGGATGCCGAGAAAAATGAAATAAAAGTCAGTTTCGAAGACAATTCATGAGATTGAAAGACCTTTTTATTCTGGCTTTCAAGGGACTTCAAATTGGACAAGTGGATATAGAATTTGGCCTAGCTTGACCAATTGTCATAGTTATTTTGAAGTTAAGCTGAAATTAGGATTTATAGAACTCTATTTGAAGCCTTCTTTTTAATTTCAAAAATCCTTTCCTTGGTCCCACCCTTTGTGCACGCACACCCTTCGGCCGACGTGCACCCCTCCTGCAGCGTCCATTTCGTTTTCCTCCTTTGGTTTTTTTTGTCTCCTTGTTCATCAACACATGATCTTTCCTCTCTCCTTCTCACACGTTTTTCGCTCCCTCACGTTTCCCTCGCTCCACGCACGAACAAACCCCCATCCGCATGTCTCTTTTTCTCTTTCTCTCTCTCTTTCTCTATCCACTTCATACGTTTTCTTCTTGACCCCACCACCTGCCAACACTCCCTTCTTCCCTTCTCCCTTCTCCCTTTTAATTTTTCTTTTCTGCTATGTTGTTTCTTCTGTTCGGTCAAAGGACCAGCAAACCCACCGATCTCTCTCTTTTCGCTTAGCTCACGCCAGCACACCCCATGCCGGTCAAAACCCCCTCGACGAAGCCCTCAATTGAAGATGCCAGCAACTGATTTCCTTTTGCTTCACCGATCCACGCGTCTCCACCATCTCCTGCAGCTTCACTCACCGAAGCATCCCCCAGAGTCAATCTACAGAGCCGGTTTGTTGAATCCTTCGCTGGCTCTCTTCCATTCGGCTCACATCCCAGCGAAGCATCGCCCTTGCACCTTCAGCTTACGAAGCCAGCTTCTGCCGCGTCTACTCTAGCGAACTTCTTCCAGGACGTTGACTTCTGCGGCTTCTTGGACGTGCGCCCCTCCGCCAGCAACGCCAGCTGCCATCCCCTCGTGCAGCTCAACTCCACCGAATTCCCTCAGCCAACCATCCGCGTGAGTTCCCCAACCGAAGCAGCTGCCTCGACCGTGTCTTCAGTTCCACTGAAATCCAGCAGCTCACGTCATCTTCTTGCTCGCGAGCCCAGCAGCTCTCCAGCGAAGCGGCTCCTTTCGAAGCCCTTCTTCAGCCCATCCGAAGCCAGCCAGAGAAGCCCCCAATTCAGCTCAAGCATTCAGCGGTTCAGCCCACTTGAAGTCAAGCCCAGCCTAGTTCAGTTTCTCAGCCCACTTGAAGCCTGCGACCAGCAGCCCTTTCAGAAGCCCAAGGCCAAAGCTCAGCCTTGCTGAGATTTGTTGGGCCAGCTTTAGGCCTGGTCCAAGCTCGTGGTGTCATCACGAGCCCAAGTTCGTTTGCTGTTGCGCTGTCGCTGCAGTGATTCGGTCTTCACTTTACACAAATGAGTTTTACTCACTAATCCTTGCTTAGTTTGCTAATGATGCTTAAGGGTTTGATTAGATTTAATTAAGTGCAATTAGGTGGTTAGATTAGTTTAGAGTAATTTAATTAGTGACTTAATGATACATGTTAGGTGGTTAGACATAGCCATTAGCAAGTAGACACACTATATTAATTATTGAATGCATCTCGGGATTTTTCCCGACCTATCTCAGGCTTCAATTAGGTATTATGAGCCTAAATTGGATTTATTAGTATTTAATAATTAATTTTCAAAATTAATTATTTATTTATTTATTTTTTCGGAAATTCAACTAGGATGGCTGGTGACCGGAATCCCATGCTGATTATTGTGGTGTAGTCCGTTTCTTTAATTGAGCTTTAAATCGTGCCGAATTGATTTAAATGATAATTTTTATGATATGTTCCTAATTGGTTGTTTTTGATTATTTGATTGAGAAATGATCGGGTATTTGTTGTCACTATCGATAGTAGAGTGGTGGTTAAGTATGGCATTGTTAAAAGGGCACATGGGCTCGATGATCTGATGGGTCACTTTGGCGAACTAGTGCCTAAGATGCATGTGGGCCTAATGTTTTAGTATGGCATCGTTAAAAGGGCACGTGAGCTTGGTGAATTGATGCATCACTTTGGCGAATTTGTGCCTAATAGAATGCACATGGGCCCAACGATTTGAGTGTGGCATCATTAAAAGGACACATGGGCTTGGTGATTTAATGCATCATCTTGGCGAACTAGTGCCTTAGAGAACGCATGTGGATCCAGTGTTAAGTATAGCATCATGAAAGGGACATGGGGGCTCGATAATTTGATGCATCATCTTGGCGAACTAGTGTCTAAGAGAATGCATGTGGGCCCAATGTTTAAGTATGTTATCTTGGTGAAGAAGTCACCTTAGAGAATGCACGTGGGCTCGGAGACTCGGTACGTCGTCCTGGAGAATGCACGTGGGCTCGATGACTAGGTATCCTACCTTAAATAATGCACGTGGGCTCGATGACTAGGTATCCCACCTTAAATAATGCACGTGGGTTGATGAGTAGGTAGGTCATCTTAGAGAAGGCACGTGGGCTTGGAGACTTGGTACATCATCCTGGAGAAAGCACGTGGGCTCGATGACTAGATATTCCATCGTGGGGATTTTATGATATTGATTGAAACGACCAAGAGATGGTCCGAATGACATGTAATCAACTCAGTCGATTGATCGATATTTCGATATGTTGTGATTGATTGGGTGCCTATTGTAAATTATGCTAATATGTAGGTGGAATCTGAGGCTAAGGTAAGTCCTCTGACCTGTGTGTGCTTATGCAACCATGTGGCGTATTGGGTCTTAGGGGGTAGAACTTGCTAAGACGTAATCTCATTGGTTATTGGATAACCATTTCAGGTCTCAAGATGGCCACTCTTGTATTTTTGGGTCGACCTAAGAAGATCACAGAGCATATTTCTTACTTTCCGTTTTATGGGTGCCCTAAGGGCTGGACCTATGAGCTGGTGAGATCTATAGTTTTGGTCGATGTGGGTTTCACTCACATGGTGCCCCATCGATATAAATCGTGATACCACCAGGCTCAAGATAGCTAGAGAGAGGTTCCCTTACTGGAATCTGGAATACCTTTGTGTGTTTTTGAGGTTGCCTTTGGAAAAGGCAAACTGTCATAGATGTAGCAAACCTGAATTTTGAAGACCTCGGAAGTCCGGTGCAATCGATCAAAAGCCCCAGTTGGAGCGAGGAGGATGACGAGGAGGAGGATGAGGACCCATAATTTGTATAACCCCACCCCTGCTTGAAGATGACTTAGTAACCTGCTTGTATATAAGTGCACTAGTTTGCAATGTATATAAGTGTGGTTGTTTTTGAAAGCCTAGATTTTAGTTTTACTTTCCTATCCCATTATTTTATTGTCTAAGGATTTATATCTGCTGCCGGACGCGTATTAATAAGAAAGGGTCGGCGACGCGTCCTGGGACGTCACTATTAATCGACCAAGGTAAGGGACTTGTGCGTGCCTAAGGATCGAGATGTGACAGGAGAGGTTCACACATGAGAAGAAAGGAGAGTGGGAGAGAGAGAGGGAGAAAGAAAATGAAAGGGAAAGGCCAGCCAATCACAACCTTGAACAAATATCTACACCATCATCGCTCTTGCCTCTAAAGTCTTCATGCCACTAAAGTCATATGCCCACCCAATCACAAAATTAGCTCTATTTTCCACAAATAAGGCCTTATTGGGGGTAGAAAAACCCTATTTTTCATCCCATCCGAATTTCACTTTTCTTCTTCTTTTTGTCTGAAAATTATTTTTCCACAAAAATTTTGGACTTGACGAAAATTCACCGAAATATGAGACGACATCCAATAAATAAGTCATGACACGCTCAAAGGTCCGATTCTCGAAACCAAATTAAATTTCGTGGTTAAAATCGATCGAACGCGACTTTAGTACAACCTAAGCTATTGGGTAGCTTTTAGGGATTTTAGTGCATTTGTGCATCTCCGAATTGTAGACGACCATCGGTGGTCATAAAATCGCGAGGTTCCAATTACATGTCCCAAATATAATATTGATAGAAAATCGGTTTATTGCCATTCAACATGAATATCGCAATCATGCGGAACCACCCGCAACTCAACTATGTATTTCCGTTGAATCGACTTATATCCATTCGCTAATTGATTTATAACGGTGTCGTATTGACCCTTGCTGATTATTATGGTCGAGTGGTCGATTTCTAATTGAATTTTCTAATCTGTCACGATTATATCCTTTAATGGCCTCACCTAATATATTAATTAACTCATCAGTGGCCAGCTCCAAGTAAAACAACCATAAGCGCGTCAATGAACAACCATTTCATATATCTGAATCATAGGTCAAATTTCGGGATGTCACAATATGGGTTATGTGATGTACATGCTAAATGGATTATGTATTATGTGTTGTATGTATTTGGCATATTATACGTGATATGTACGTTATATTAATTGAAGAATGAATTATGCGATGGATTTGATGGCATGTAATAAATGTTGTGGACATATTGCGGGTTATGATGGCATGTGATGGACATATTGCGGGTTATGATAGTACGTGGAAAAATGATTTGTGAAATATTATGATGACTATATTCTATTTTGATAAGCGGCCTATATGCCATTGGTTTATGAATTAAATTGTGCATTTCTAAAATGTAATATGATGCACGTGTGTAACATGATGGCATTTGACAAATGATGTGGCATATCGCATGAGTATCACGTGAAGCAATGAGAAAGATATAAAAAGAATTGTGTGATGGTATGCCCATGTGATCACCTAAGACCCTGATGTGTTTTACACAAAATGTGAACCCATCCTGAGGCGTTTTATGCAGGACAATGCTCGATTAAATTCAGATGCCATCAAGTCAATGGGATACCGTTTGCAGATGGATTTCGAAACGAAGCTCCTTACAGGAATACTCCCAAGTCTACGGGATGCCATACTCGATGGGGCAAGACGATGCTCAGTTACACCGGATGACTACGAACCTTCGAGTTGTCCTTGATCCCTGAGTGGTCGTAATAATATGAAAGCATGGTCTTGAGGGTTGCATGGTAGTATAGGATGCCATGCGATTCTTGAGATGCCACATGTGCAAAGTGCATGAATGCATATCTTGAGAAGTGATGCTATAGTTTGCACATGTGTGACATGAAATTGATATATGAGCAAGTTTAAATTATTGCATGGCATGGGTTCATGATTTAATCATATTGCACATTCATATGATTGGCTCAGGAGTGTGGAAAATGTTATGAGATTTGCCTATGTGTTATATTGATGGCTTGATTTAGTAAATTCGCTTTCATGTGGACAGAAAAAGTAAAGAGAGAGAAGCTTGTTATGTCCTTGCCATCGATAGATATTTGCATGTCTAGGGTGTTTCTAAGTTGAACGACTTCCTTGCCCGAGGTCTAGAAAGTTCATTCACTGAGTTTATCTTTTTCCTCGTTATTTAACTTTTTTCTAGGCCCTAATCATGGCCATCCGAGTTTGAGCCAAAGTACCTTGAGATGGACACATGCTAGATGGGCTTTTCATCGACGTGCCTATGGTCCTTTTTTTTTATGAACTAATCACTCACGAGATAACTAATCTATCAGGTGAAGCCGTTAAGGGATATAAATACGACAAACTTGAAAATTCAATCAAAAATCGACTGCTCGATCATGCTAATTAGCAATGATCAATACGATACCGTAATAATCGATTAGTGATCGAGTATAGGTCGATTCGATGGAATGGCGTAATTAAATGGTGGGCGATTCCACCTGATTGCAAAATTTGCGTCGAACGACACTAACCCAATTTTCTGTTGATTCTATACCCAGTGTTTGTAATTGAAACCTTGAGATCTTTACAAAAATCGAGAGTCGCCTATGAGTCGAAGATGCATAACATGAATCGAAAATAATCGACCATGGGTTATATGCGATAAAATCCCTAAAAGCTATATGGTAGGTTAGGTCACGCTAAAATCGCGTCTGATCGAAATTAACTACAAAATTGAACTCGATTTCGGGAATTGAAAGTTCGAGCGATCACGATTTATTTTTAGGACATCGTCGCATCCTTTGAAGAATTTTCGGCAAGCCCAGAATTTTGGCGGAAAATCAAAATTGGCCAATTTAAATCAGGAAATTCGGTGGGGGCATCTTAATTGGCAATTTTGGCTACCAAAGTGAGTTGGTTTGTGAGGGATTGAAGGAAATTAGTTTAAGCTGCTGCCATGGCATGTTGGCCATTAAATCGGAGTTATTTGGTTGGAAATTGAAGAAGAAATCCACAAATTCGTAGGGGCTGCTGCTGGGTTGATTTTGGGCACCAAATTGAAGTCATTTGGTGAAGATTTGTGAAGCAATTGGCTTGTGAGAGAAGCTTGGACAGCTAGGACCGAAGACTTTGTTCATTTGTGATCATTGCTTGATATTTTCACTTGAGAGCCCATTGGACAATAGTAAGACTTTCAAGCCCCTTGTCCCCCCTTGGTTCCCCCTCTCTCTCACCCTTCTTTTTTCCTCTTGTGCGTGAGATTTTTGCTACCCATCTCCGCCATTTGTAGTATTCCTCAGCTTCATTTTCCTTCTGCCACCTAGCCTGCGTCCCTTTCCATTTTGTTGCCGCCATCACCAACACTCCAACACGTCAGCCCACTCCCCACCAAAATAACTCCACTCAGCCTCATGCCCTTTCTTTCTCACAATCGTCCCCAACCCTTTATTTTCTTTCATCTTTTTCTGCCATTAACATTCACATTCCTCACCGCCCTCCTCTCACCACCTGCAGCAGTCCACTAGCAGAATCTCACTGCCCATCTTCACGTTCGGTCAATGCCAGCAGCACCGCCCAACATCAACTTTGCCTCCCATCTTCACCGCTTCATCCCCTAGCTCCACGTCCAGCCAACCTCACGCTCGCTTCACGCTACAAGAGCTGCCAATCGTGTCATCCCAACTAGTAGCTAGTCCGTCAAGCAGCCCTCATCGTCGCCAGCAGCTTCACCAGCTTGCCTCGCTGTCCCCGCGCTGTGTTCAATCGGGCCCAATCAGCAAGCAAGGCCGAACCTTAGCTTAGAGTTGAGGCTTAGTTGGCCTTTTTTGGCCCCTTCCAAACCTCCTTTGGTGTTGCCATAGGCCCAGGTTTTGTTCGTCGTCATGCCACCGTCGCCGTGGACCTGTTAGCTCACTAAACCGGTGAGTTGACACCTTAATGTCTAATTAGGGGGTTAGTTGCACTTAAGGAGGGATTAGTTAGGCTAATTAGGGATTAGTGGTAATTAGTTCTTATGACTAAGTTAGTTAGGACTGGTTAATTAGGCCAATTAGTTATTAGGTGGTTAGTTAGGTGGCTTAGTTAGATTAATTAGCTAGGTCAATTAGGTTGATTAGTAGATTAGCTAGATTAGCTTATATAAATTAATTAAGGGCTTTAATTTAAATAATTTGTAATTTATTTAATTAATTATTAATTAGCGTAAATTATATCGGAATAGCCGGTTGTCAGAATTTTACGTTGATCATCATGGTTACGTTAATTTGTGAAATTGATTGCCAATTTATGCAATTGGGTGCTTGGTGATGATTTTTAATTATTATTTCAAAATTATGAATTTTTAGTATTTAATTAGAAAAATACCAAGTGTTGGTTTTTGACACCAAAAATATTTTAAATACTATATAAAATTGTGGAATTTTTTAAAGAGAGTATATCGCGTTTTGTGGTTCAATTTGACTATGTGACCATGCACAATTATTTTACCGGTTGTTTTTAATATGAAGAAAATAGGCCAGGTCAATTATTTGAAATGGAAATATTTGAGTGCAAAACACAATATTCTTAGCCGAGAATGGATGTGCATGTGATCGCTATGAGAACCCATCACCCAATGAAAGTCAAGGAGGCAATGCTCCTAGTGGAATGCTCTTGACAATAGATGCCGGTCGCAGTGGAAGCTGAACTGATGCTCCTATGTGAAATGCCGTCTAGATGTAGACATTGCGGTGCCCGACGAAGTGGGACGACGCGTGTTTGCCGACTGATGAGTTGGTCATGGTTGATGGGTTGTAAATAATTGGAACACGCTTGAATGATTGAAATAATCGCACTTGATTATGGGACGAAATTGTGTGGCACAGAATAGGACGTGTCATAACGATTTGGTCTTATAATCGGGACCCCTATGATTAATTGATATATGATATTAAGTGTGCCAATTAATGGTTTACGCTTGCTGCGTTTTTATATAATATATAAGATGTAGTAATGTGCAGTGAGGTGTTGAGACGAGGCAAGTCATATATGTTGTATGTTTAGGCTGCCTCTAGGTGAATTCTCATCCTAATCGAGGTTTATGGTATAGACTCACTGAGATTTAATCTCACCCTATTGTGGAGGTATCGAAGGGTGTCGTGGAGGATCCCAAGCTAGACTCGCTAACATTTTCAGGTCCTTAGTATGGAGGTATCAAAGGGTGTCATGGAGGATCCCGAGCCAAAGTCAAAGGGGTTCGGAGTATAAGTTATCCGGTAGTTCTTTTGGGACAAACCTTTGGTGTATAGGCCTGTAGGTTTAACCGAATATGTATATAAAGTGTGTTTTGTGAAAATCGATTGTCCTGTTTCTACTATCCCATGTGTTTGATTGTTGTTTGGAGATTATTTAATTCACTTCCGCATGTGCATAAAATGAATGGGTCGGTGGCGAGTTTTGGGAACGTCGCAATTTGATCAACCATTGAGGAATGTACACTCGCTCGAGGTTTGGGGCATGACACTAAACACATAGATGATACCACTTTGTGAGATTGCCCTCGTAGAATAGATGTACTAGGTTAACCCTAACCCCAATTCTTGGACAAAGTATAAAGGAATCCATTGTGCGAACGTGTAAATGGCTAAGCTTTTGATGTAAGAAAAGATTATGTTTGATGATAGATGCATATATATAAAAGTGTGTTCTGATGTATGCCTTATACTATCCCTATTATTTGTTAATGGCTGGGAGATGTTTATTTTGCTTCCGCTTACATATAATTAAAAGATAAAATGAATGAGTCGGCGACGTGTTTTACGACGTTGCAAGCAAATGACCTAAGTAGAAAGCGATAGCATGGGTTATCGTGAGCCCAAAGTGGGTCAAGACATGACATCCTTGCTTGGTTGGTGTCAGAGTATGGTCATCACCTGGAGTAATAAGGTGCATGGGGAATTTGGGATAGTTAATTAAGAAAAACACTTGATGCTTGTGATTGCTTATTGTTTTCTTGAATAGCTCTTCTAGATTCTTGACCTCGGTGTCGGGACTATAGAGCGAACTTTCTTTTAGAACATTTGTCAAAGATGGTTCTATTGAATAAAAGAAGGAGCGCCCAATGAACACTACTAGCACTTTGGCCTAGTAGTATGGGGAATGAATGGGTCCAAGAGCGGCTAGGGTTCGGTTCCTGGAGGCATCAATGAGGTTGCCTTGTAAATAGATGAAAATAGAAAACCCAAGGCTTTCGGCGACCATGGTAAACACATCATATGAACAACACAAGGATGCCAAAAGAATGAACATAAGAGGATTCCGTGGATAGGATAAAGAGGTTTCGAGATGGTTTAAGACTAAACATCATAAGCTAGTTGGTGCCTTTGAATATGAAGGATAAGCAAGCTTAAGCTAGAGCACTACTAAGATGAATGACCTCTTGGGAAAGTGCGTACCTGTGTGCCGAGGGATAAAACCATGAGGCTCAATAAGGGATAGGCCAAAGTGAACAATATCTTTGTGAGTTAGTCCATATTGGAATGGGACCCCTCTAGTAGATGTGTAACTTGGGGACGAACTAAGCAAAAGCTTGTGGGCCTGTGACAATTCGGTCCAAGAGGGTGGAGAGTGGTAGCTGGGGCTAGAGGACCTAACAAGAAGTGGCTTCTAGCAGACTTCTAGGATCGCAAAGGCGGTAGGGATGAACTGAATTATGTGACAAACAAGGGGAGAGCATTTCTGGGATAATTTTATTGGAGTGGTGTAGTGAAAGTATGGTCGAGCTTGTAGAACTTTGGTTTATTGAAATAAGGTCGGAAAAAGGAGGACCATTGGGTAAAGTTAGACCTGGTTGTTTTGGTTATGTATGACTTTGATGCCATAATTGGAAAGAATTGGCTCAAGAAGCAACGAGCTCTAATAGATTGTTTCTGTTAGGTAATCTAATTTAACACTTTAGATCACTCTAGTTATAAGTTTGTTGGAAACAAAGGAAGACCTTCGATCCATTTGATTTCATCACTTGAGATGACTCGATTGTTGGATGAGGGTTACCAAGGTTATCTGGCAATGGTAGTTAATTTGTTGGTTGAGGAATCAAGGATGGAAGACAGTGTTGTCATATAAGGCTTTCCTGGTGTCTTTTCACAAGAATTATCGGGATTACCTCATGACGAAAGGTAGAATTCATGATTGAGTTGGCCCTGGCATGGAGCTCATCTCTAGAGCACCTTACAGAATTATTGTTGGAGTTAAAGGCGTTAAAGGCACAAATGCAAGAGTTATTTAATAAAGGGTTTATACACCCTAGTGCATTGCCACAAGGAACGCCGATTTTGGTTGTAAGAAAGAATGGACGGACTTTACCTGAAGGAGCACGGGATTCGGATTTCAAATTGAGGTAAGCCACCTCTAGAGTCTTTTGACGACTCTTTGTAGAAGAAACTCCAATTAAGTTTCCAAGTTGATAAACTTTTCTATTTCTATTATGAGGAATATTAGACTTCTATGGAATTCTTTCAAAGTCTATTTTACATAAGAAGTCTGCCCCACCTTGACGAAGATCCAGACTGAACTCAAGTGAAGATCGAAAATATAATCAGACTCAGGATTATTTTTCTTCTTTTAAGGATTTCGTGCGAATAAGATACATCTGGCTCCCTGGTTGAAAATTTCACTTACCTTTTTGATATTATTGATCAAATCAATCATGGATTGGTATAATCTTTTTGGAAAACAAATTTATTTGGAAAGAATCTACTTGTGGAAACCTAGATCCTAATTGTATGGGCAACCAGGATCATTGGTCTTTCATCTCAATCTTCAAACGGTTCAAGATCTCTTTAATTGATTCTGTCCAATGGGTTGATTGGAAGAATTCCTCTAGAAAGTGCTAATGGTCACAAAGGCATGGAGGAATATTTAAGGAGGTTTTTTGAGTTATTTGGCAAAGAGCGTGAAAGCTAGAATTCCAAAGTTTGAAGCTTCTCAAATCACTTGTTCTTCTTCATATAGTGCTCAAACTTGAATTCGAAGGAGAGAGAAACACTAAAGAGTGACTTAGTGAGAAAAAGAAACCTTCTACTAAGTAGTCAGTGTTATATTGCTATAATTCTCTTTTGATTCATGGTGAAAACTAGCTAGAAGACTGTTAGCGTAGGAAAATGGACGTAGGGTTAATCTAAGCCAAACCACTATAAATCTTGTGTTTATTTTCTTTTCCCTTTAATTTATCTGCTATGATACTTTTCTTATTTTCACTGTATTTGCTTGAGTCTGAATCTTTATTCAAAGTCTCTAATTTAATAAACTTAGCTTAAAAGAAAAATATCTTTACTACAATTTGACAAAAATCATCTTTACACCTATTCACCCCCTTAGGTGTTTATACTAGTTATTTCAATTAGTATCAAAGTTTGTGTGCTTACTTTCTTGAAGTGTTTTACTTTTAAGCTAAAGATCTTCTATGGAATTGATTGAATGATAGAACAATACCAGACCTCCTTATTTTGATGGAAATGAGTATAACGTGTGGAAGAACAAAATGAAGGCATTCCTCAAATCTAAAGATCCCCTAGAGTGGGATGTTGTTGAAAAATGAATCAATCCAAAAGCAACATTAGTTTCAGACAAAGGAAAAGAAGTGATTGATGTTGATGAATCAACATAAACTAAAATTACCAAGAGATAGGCTCTTGATGCAAAAGCAACTTATTCATTATATTGTGCTTTGTCTTCTACTGAATATAACTAAATCTCCTCTTGTGAAACAACAAAAGAAGTATGGAACAGACTACACGTCACTTATGAGGGAACTGACCTTGTGAATGAGACAAAAATAATTATTCTATTTGGACAATATGAATCCTTTAGAATGAAGCTTGGAGAATCTATTTGTGATATGTTTAACCGCTTTACAGAAATTGTGAATGGCCTAACTTATCAAGGTCAACTAATTTCTGGACCAATAAAAGTCAACAAACTATTGTGTGGACTTTCAAATGACTAGAATCATGTGAAGATTTCAATCAGAGAAATTCAGAGGATCATGCCTCTATCAGTTGACGAACTGATAGGCACGCTTTAATCATATGAAGTAGAGCAAATCAATAATGAGAAAGATCCAAAAGGTAAGGAATTGATTGCATTAAAGTCTAATGTTGATTTTGATTGTACAGATTTAGATGATGATATGGATGATGAAGAGCTGGTCCTTATGATAAAGAAATTCAGAAAACTAAATAGAAATGGAAGAAGACTAAATTGGAATAAGCAAAGCATGCAGAATTCTCAGAAGAGACCAACGGAAGACATTGAAACTAGCAAGGATATAATATTCTTCGAGTGTAAGATAAAGTGGCATATAATACCAAACTGTCCCATATTGAAAAAGAAGAAAGGAAAGTCTGAAAAGTACAAGAAAGCTCTTAAAACAGAAATCTGGAGTGACACCAATGTGAAGAAAGTAAAGCTGTTAAATGGGTGAGTCGGGTCGAGCTTGGGTTGGGTCATTAATGGTCCGACCTAAATTGATTCATTAATTCATTTATGACTCATTTATGCTTAATGTAAATTTTCCGACCCATACCCGACCCGACCCATACCAAACTCGTACCCGACCCAACCCGTATTAAATATATTTAACCAAATTTAAAATAACTCATTCCTATGTTTTTTTTTCTTTTAAGATTATATTACTAAAATATTTCCAAGCTTATTTCTTTTAAATATATATATATATATATACTATTTTTTTAAAAGGTATTACTAAAATAGTTTTATACAACACAAATTTAATGGACAATTTTTATAATTTTTAAAATAATTATTTTTAAAAAATCGAATTTTAATTAATTTTTATTTTTAAAAAAATTTTAATTATTTTATTTATTTGTAAATATAATTTTATTTTTTTTTTTTCTCTTTTTTTTTCTTTTTTTCTTTCTTCTTCTTCTTCTTCTTCTTCTTCTTCTTCTTCTTTGTTCGGCGATTAGCCACAGGCGAGCTCGAGGCTCGCCAGATTGGCAAGGCTCAAGCCTCGACGGACGTCGGTGAGGCCTCCGCCTCGCCAGATCCACCGAGCTCAAGGCTTGTCGACGTCGGGCAAGCTCGAGCTCGCCCCTCACTCGAGGTTCAAGCCTCGCTCGATGCTAGTAAGCTGAAGGCTCGGCCGGTCGCCGACCATCGCCGTGCCGGCAATCGGAATGAGGAAGGAGAAAGAAAAAAAGAAGAAAAAGAAAAAAAAAGGAAAGAAAAAGAAAAGAGAAAAAGTAAAAAAAAAAAAGTATAGTTTCCACGAGAAGCGAAAAGGTAAATGGATAGGGTAGAGATCGTGGGTTTATCTTTAGAATTTAATGGGTTGGTAAATGGGTCTTAAATGGGTACATTATTTTAGTCATTTTATTTTTATAACCCATCATGGGTGCCTTGAGAAATAAGGCCTGACCCATTAACAACCCATTTAAGCAAAAATGGGTCCATAAATGGGTTGTGGAACCCATTTAACACCTCTAGTTTATCTTTATACTTAATGGGTTGGTAAATGGGTCTTAAATGAGTACAGAGTAGACCTATTTAAGATCCATTTATTTTAGTCTTTTTATTTTTAAAACCCATCATGGGTGCCTTGAGAAATAAGGCCCGACCCATTAATGACCCATTTAAGCAAAAATGGGTCCATAAATGGGTTGTGGAACCCATTTAACACCTCTAGTTTATTTTTAGACTTTAATGGGTTGGTAAATGAGTCTTAAATGGATACATAGTAGGCCCATTTAAAACCCATTTATTTTAGTCCTTTTTATTTTTAAAACCCATCATGGGTGCCTTGAGAAATAAGGCCCGACCCATCAACGACCCATTTAAGCATAAATGGGTTGTGGAACCCATTTAACACCTCTAAGAAAGCAGAGAAGAATTTGCAAATATATGTCTAATGGCTCACTCAAAGTCAGACTTAGAATTAAGGACAGACATTGATTTAGATTCTGATCAAGAAATTGAGGCTAGTCACTCAAAATTTCTTGTTAAAGTCTCTATGTATCTAGATGAACTTTGCCTCAATCTATAATCCTCTCTTAAAAAGATTTCCGAACTAAAAAATGAGAATTCTAAGCTTAGGCAATAGGAAGTGTCTTGGAAAGAAAAGTTTGAAAGATTGAAAAGAAGCTTTGATGATTTGAAAAAAAAAAAAAATTGATTCTCTTTCAAAAGAAAATGTCATTTTGAAAAGGAAGATTTCAAATATTTCAAAAAGATTTTCCAAAGGATCAGAAAAATTGGAGAAAATTCTTACAGCTCAAATACCTTATTTTAATAAATTTGGTTTGGGTATGAATAATGAAACTATTCCTCTAATTGATTTTTCTAAAGTAAATGAGAGACTTAGATAAAAACTTGCAAAGACATTTTACAAAAATCATTTTCAAATAGTGTTTCTAAAACCTGTTGGCAGAAGTGCTCTAAGATATTTGTAAAACTGTTTTTAACACTAACTCTCATAGACCCAAGAAAATCTAGGTACCAAAGAAAGTTTGAGTTTTTCTTCTAATTGCAGGTCACTATTAAAAGAAAAATCAAATGATATTTGGATAGTGGTTGTTCTAAGCATATGACAAGAGACTCAAGCTGCTTTGTAAAGCTTGTTAGACTAAAAGGAGGAAATGTTTCTTTTGGTGGAAACAACAAAGGGAAGATTATAGGATGTGGAACAGTGAAAATTGGAAGTCTGACTATCAATAATGTTTCCTTGGTGAAAGGTTTAAACTACAATCTTCTAAGTATAAGTCAGCTTTGTGATACAGGTTTCAAAATAAACTTTTAAGAAGTCATTTGTTCTGGAATAAGTCAAGATCTTTATCAGTCCTTTACTAGGCAAAGGCATGGCAATATATATCTTTTGGACGTAAATCCAAAAAATTCTCAGTGTCTCATCTCAATACAAGATGAAGCAAGCCTCTGGCATTGAAAGCTTGGTCATGTAAATATGAAGCAAATTGCCAAAATTTCATCAAAGAAGCTGGTTTAAGGGCTTCCTAATTTGGCTTATAAGAAGTCTAATTTGTGCACTTATTGTCTGGGGAAAACAGGTTAGAAGTTCTTTTAAACCAATAAATCAGGTTTCTACTAGTCGTGTTTTGCAACTTCTCCATATGAATCTTTTTGGATCAACAAGAACTCAGAGTATTGGCAAAAAAAAAAAAATATATTGTTTAGTAATTGTGGATGGCTATTCATGTTTCACTTAGATATTCTTTTTGGCAAATAAGTCTGAAACTTTTTTATTTTTTATTTTTCAAAATTTGCCAAGAAAATTCAGAACTAGAAAGGTTATGCTATTTCAAGCATAAGAACATATCATGGAGGTGAGTTTGAAAATTAGGATTTTGTAAACTTCTGTGATGAATCTAATTTTCAACATGTTTTCTCATCTCCATATACCCCAGTACAAAATGGAGTTGTGAAAAGGAAAAACAGATCTTTACAAGAGATAGCCAAAACTCTATTGATAGTAAGCGACATATCTTCTCAATTTTGGGCATAAGTAGTTTCTATTGCCTGTTATATAATCAACAAGGTGTTTTTAAGACCTATTATAGATAAGACTCCTTATGAAGTATATAAAGGGAAGAAACCTAATATTTCCTACTTTCACGTTTTTGGTTGTAAGTGTTTTATCTTGAAAAATGCAAATGATCAATCTAGAAAATTCGAAGAAAAATCGGATGAATGAATTTTTCTTGGCTATATTCTTTGTCAAGCAAAGCTTACATGTTCTTTAATAAGAAGACTCAATCTGTTGAAGAATCAATGAACGTCATGTTTCAAGATTATGTGTAGAATTAATCAGGTCAGGTTCAACTTGAAAAGTTTGAACTAGTTCCAGACTTAATAAAGTCTATTTCCCCTAGCGAAGTTCAATCTTTTGAGATACAGCAACAAGCAAAACAAGAAGATTCAAAAGGAACAGATGATCAACAGATTGTCAAATCAAATAGCAACTGGAAGCACAAATCAAGTCATCCCAAAGAACTCATCATTGGCAAAATTGATGAAGGAATTCGCACCAAATCCAATAGAAAAGAAGGTTCTAGTGCAATAGCACTTATTTCAGAAATATAACCAAAAGGAATAGAAGAAGCATTGTTTGATGAAAGTTGGATAGAAGTTATGCAGGAAGAACTCAGACAATTTAGCATCAACAATGTATGGGAACTAATTCCAAAACCCAAAGGAAAGTCTGTGATTGGAACAAAGTGGGTATTCAAAAACAAGATGGATGAAAAAGGTAAAGTCATCGGAAACAAAGCAAGGCTTGTGGCAAAAGGATACACTCAGGAAGAAGTGATAGACTACAGCGAAACATATGCACTGGTAGCAAGGTTAGAAGCTATTAAATTATTACTTGCCTTTACTTGTTATCAAAATTTCAAATTATTCCAAATAGATGTCAGAAGCGCTTTCCTTAATAGATTCATACAAGAAGAAGTCTATGTGAAACAACCAAGATTTGAAGATCCAAGAAAACTAGGCTCTGTCTACAGACTAAAGAAGGCATTATATGGTCTGAAGCAAGCACCTAAAGCTTGGTATGAAAGGTTAAGTAAGTTGTTGACAGATTATGATTTTAAGAAAGGAAAAATTGATACAACCTTGTTCATACAAAGAGAAGAAAAAGATTTTTCTGCTTGTACAGATTTATCTAGATGATATAATCTTTGGTTCTCCTAACAAAAATCTCTGCAAGAAATTTTCAAGATCTACGCAAGAATAATTTGAAATGAGTATGGGTGAATTAACCTTCTTTCTGGGATTGTAAGTAAGACAATAAAATAAAAGGAATATTTATTCACTAGGAGAAATATGCCAAAGATCTTATCAATAAATTTGGATTGGAAAATTGCAAGAGGACAAAAACTCCTATGTCAAGTTCATCAAAACTCAACAAGGATGAAGGAGGAAAGAAAATAGATCAAAAGCTATACAGAAGCATGATTGGTTCTCTACTTTATCTCACTGCCTCTAGACCTAACATTTTATTCAGTGTGTGCATCTATGCTAGATTTCAATCTAACCCAAAAGAATCACATCTAAGTGTGGTTAAACGCATAATCAAATATGTTGCGACTTTTCCAAAAGTGAGTATGTGGTATCCAAAAACAGGAGACTTTACTTTACTTGGTTATTCTAACGCTGATCTAGTCGGTTGTAGAGTCAACAGAAAGAGTACATCTAGCATATGTCAATTGTTAGGACAAATGCTGGTATCATGGTTCTCAAGGAAACAAAGTACAATGGCAATTTCTACAGCGGAAGTAGAATATGTTACTCTTGGAAGTTGTTTCAAATTATGTGGATTAGGCAACAACTAAGAGACATCGAAATAGAAGAATCCTACACAGAAATTAGATGCAACAACACAAGTGCTATCAACCTTACTAGAAACCCAATTCTTCACTCAAAAGCAAAGCACATTGAGATTCGTCACCATTTCATAAGAGATCATGTCCAGAATGGTGAGATTAATGTTCATTTTGTTGATTCAAAGAATCAACTGGCAAATATCTTTACAAAACCATTGGAGAAAAGTTTATTTGAATCAATTTGCAGCAAGCTGAATATCATCATTCCTCTTGACTAAAGTTTACAGTTGGTTAGACTCAGAATTTCAACTTAAGAAAGTTACTTCAGTATGGAAATCTCTCCAATCCAGGTATTTTATTTTTGGCATATAAAAACTGAATAGGTATGATTATCTTTGAATCAATACTTGCCTTTTTTATTTTTGGAAAATTTCATTTTTCATAATGTATTTCAATTTTTTTTTGGCAGTTATTCTTTTTGAACTCTTTTTTGAAAATATATTTTCTTTTGTGACGATTCGTTTGCCCCTTTTCAATTTCTTTAAATTCTTTAGTTTATTTCTTTCGAGCACAGTGTTTTCAAACCCTAAATCTCTCTCTCTCTCTCTCTCTCTCTCTCTCTCTCTCTCTCTCTCTCTCTCTCTCTCTCTCTCTCTCTCGTTTTTACTCGAAGAAACTCTTTGCAAATTTCCTTCTCTTTTTACTCGAACATGTCGTCAAAGTTCTCCAAATCCGCATCAATGCCGTTCCAAAGGAAATCTTCTCGCATTGCAAGTTGTGGCCCTCGCAACATGCCTGAAGGACCCACTCACTTTTATCTTACTGGAGAAGATTCTCCACGGAGTTCTCCTCGCCACTCTACAGATGAGGAAGTTACACAAGAGGCGACTCCTATCAGAGTAATGAGGCCTGAGGTACTTTTCAAGCATTATACGTTTTTGAAACAAGGTGGAAGTCCAATGACCTTTATCACTAACTTTCTAAAAGAAAATGGGTATGGAAATGAAAAATCTATTTTTGAAAACAATGGAAAGGTTAGGAATAGTGGCAAAAGGAACAATAGAAAAAGAATTTTGAAATTTTCCTTCCGATCCTCATTTTGGGTCAGAAAATCAGCTTGAGAATAAAGATGATGATGAGAGAATCTTTACAAATTTCCAACCAAGAATGGGTGTGGCTACTGAGATTCCTGGAGAAAGAACGAAACTTTTTCATTCAAAAGAGTATAAAAGGGTTTATGCTCAAATGTTGAACATAGTGATAAACCCACGCACAATAAACTTTGACTTTTTGGATTCTATAAAGGTTAACTTGAGGGAAAGGTTAGCCAATCTTCAACTTGAAAAATTTTGTGCAAAGATTGCTGAAACATATCCTAAATTAACAGCATATTGTTACTCGAATCTGTCATTTATAGATCAAACTCATATTCAATTTACTCTTTGTGATAGTGTTTATTGTGGATGTGAATATTTTGGCTAACATTTTGGGTGTAGAACAAAGTGGTTTTCTACCCATAAATGTTTCCATCAATCAAGCCACTAGATTTCTTGTGAAGGACAGATTTTCGAGTGGGAGTATTACTTACCCTCGTATGCTAGCTTCAAACATTCAGCTGCATAAGATTATGATCAATTGCATCAGACCCAAGGCTGCCTCCAAGATTGATGTCTCGAGATTTGAAGCGAAGATCATGTGGGCAATTTGCAATTGAATTCCTTTTTCTCTCCCACATACTATTTTTTTTTTTTGCATATGTACAGAATTGTGATGAAGGAAAAAAGGGCAATTTCCCTACTCTGCCTTGATAACAAGATTATTCAGACACTTTTAGATTCAGTTACCCTCTCAACTTCAATCAAGGACTCTCACTCCTATGGAGATAGGAATGAAGATGATTTCCAAAATGAGGCTGAAAGATCTATCTAAGGCCCTAGATCTTTTGAAGAAGGAATCATCTAGCAGAATCAAAGAAGGATCTATTGCTGCAAAGAAGCACAAGGGAAAGGATGTTGTCCATAAGTCTTCAAAGAAAAAGAAATCTATCCTTTTGCAGGATGAAGAGGAGGAAGATGAAGTTCTAACAATCTCTGCCATCACTTTGTGAAATCTTCAAGGTTATGCTGATTTAGAAGAGATAGAGGAAGAAGAAGGTGACAAGGAAGAAGAAGAAGAGAGTAATGTTGTAGGATCTAAAGAGAAGGAGAATGAAGATTCAAAAGGAGACACTGGTACAATACCAAAAATTGGAAGAAGCTGAAGAAAACGAGGAAACCACTGCACCCGCAGAAAAGGAGACTGAACTAGAGAAGCGATCACATGTTGGAAAAGAGAAAGTGCAAGAGGGAGAAGTTTCATCTCAACCTGAAGGCACCAAAACAAGGGGAGAATATGAGAAAACGCCATTAGAAGCACCTACCGCTAGTGATGGTATCGATAGATCTCTTGTAGATGCTGAAGATGTATTTGCATCTCATTTCCCTAAAGTTGATGTTGAAGAGGAAACTCCAAGTCAGGGTAAGCAACAAACTGCACACGTTCAAGTTGACGTTCCTTTACTTTTGGATGCTCCACAAATTCACTTTGCTAAAGCTAGTGCATAAACCGAACCTAACTCAAACTATCCAAGAATAGTAGACCTCTTGTTGGAGATAAAGGCACGGCAATATGCCATGGAGTTTGAGATTCAGAAGTTACATGCTGCTTTAGGATCTACCTTAGAATTTCAAACTGGCAAGGTACAGCTTCCTGACACTTAGGTTCAAATGCTAAATCAATAGGCTTCGCAGACTATAGCCAAAGTGGAGAATGTATATCAGTGCGTACACAAGCTTGAGGAGACTGTGCAGTCACTTGGAGGATTTCCGACTTGTTCGCATTCCAAAACAGCCCTGGTTATCTTTTTACTTACTCTTTTCTTGACTGGCTCTATATTTTTGCTAATGACAAAAAGGGGAAGAGTGAGAGTAGATTTAAAATTTTTGTTATTTGCTTGAACTTTAGATTGTGTTGGATTAAACTTGTGGTTTTGTTGTATGATTCATGGTTAACTTTTGTGGTTGTGCATTGAACTTTTGCAATGCTTGAACTCTAAGTGTCTTCTTTTTGCAGAACTATTGAGACTAATATGTTTTGTGGATGCAAATTCTATTTTATTCAGTTTTATAGTAATATGTTTTTATTATAAACTATCATGTACTGCTATGTGTTGTTTTGCAGGATATAAGTTTTAAATATGCATGAAAATTTTGTCACTATCAAAAAGAGGGAGATTGTTGAGGAAACTCCTATTAAGTTTGGAAGTTGACAAAACTTTTCTATTTCTATTATGAGGAATATTAGACTTTTGTGGAATTCTTTCAAAATCTATCTTACATCAGAAGTTTGTCCCACTCTGATGAAGATCTAGACTAAACTCAAGTGAAGATCAAAGATATAATCAAACTTAGGATTATTTTTCTTTCTTTAATGATTCAATACGAACAAGATACATCAGGCTTCCTGGTTGAAAATTTCACTTACCTTTTTGATATTATTGATCAAATCAATCACAGATTGGTATAATCTTTTTGGAATACAAGTTTATTTGGAAAGAATCTACTTATGGAAACCTAGATCTTGATTGTATAAGCAACTAGGATCATTGGCCTTTCATCTCAATCTTCAAATGGCTCAAGATCTCTTTAATTGATTCTATCCAACAAGTTGATTGGAAGAATTCCTTTGGAAAGTGTTAACGGTCACAAATGGAGGAGTATTTAAGGAGGTTTTTCCAGTCATTCGGCAGAGAGCGTGAAAGCTAGAATTCCAAAGTCTGAAGCTTCTCAAATCACTTGTTCTTCCTCATATAGTGCTCAGCCTTTTATTCAAAAGAGAGAGAAACACTAAAGAGTGACTTAGTGAGAAAAAGAAACACTCTACTGAGTAGTCAGTGTTATATTGTTGTAATTCTCTTTCGATTCATAGTGCAAACTAGCTAGAAGGTTGTCAACGTAAGAGAGTGGATGTAGGCTTAATCTAAGCCGAACCACCATAAATTTTGTGTTCATTTTCTCTTCCCTTAACTCCTTTAATTTATATGCTATGATACTTTTCTGATTTTCACTGTATTTACTTGAGTCTGAATCTTTATTCAAAGTCCCTAGTTTAACAGACTCGGCTTAAAAGAAAAATATCTTTATTGCAATTTGAGAAAAATCGTCTTTACACCTATTCACCCCCCTTTAGGTGTTTATACTAGCTATTTTACTCTTAAGATTGAACCCCAAAGTGCAGACAAGGATTAAAGAATGGTAACTAACAGATTCTGCAATTCAAAGGATTCTACAAAGGGGTGTAGAAAAGAGAAAGCCTAACTTTCAAGTTATCAATGATGGAGTATTGAAATTCCGTGGACGTTTGTGTGTGCAAGACAACGCAAAGCTCAAGGAATAGATCCTATCAAAAGCTCATCAAAGTTGATGTAGCCAAGAGCTAAATGTGCCAGCAAGTGGAGGCACAACACGGTAAACCTGGTAGACTACTACAATCACTTGAAATTCTAGAATGGAAGAGGGAGCACATTATGATGGATTCAAGATGGGATTTCCAAAGAGTCAGAAATGTAATGACTCTATTTGGGTCATAGTGGATGGACTGATAAAGTTTATGCATTTCATCGTCGGACGATAGGATTATGCCATGGACAAATATGTTGAGTTGTATGTGCAACATATAATTCGTCTCCATAGAATGCCAGCAATGATCACTTCGAATCAGGATCTTAAGTTCACTACCACATTTTGGAAAAGTCTTTAGAGTGCCATGGGAACAAAGTTGTTGTATAGCATAGCTCGTCATCTGTAGATGAATGGACAGTTCGAGAGAATGGTCCAAACTCTCAAGGATATGTTGTGACCTTGTGCTTTGGAGTTTAAGGGAAGTTGGGAGAAACAACTACACCTTGTTGAGTTTGCCTATAATGATATCTATCAGTAGAGCATTAAAATGGCACCATTTGAAGTATTGGATGGTAAAGCCAAAAGCACTCCGGTGTGTTGGGATGAAGTTGGAGGAACAAAGGTAATTCGCCTAGAGTTAGTCAACAATCAATAGATGTGATCAAAGTCATTAGAAAAAGGCTTAAGCCAGCCCATAGCCATCTAGAAAAGCAATGCAGATAAACCATGATAAGGCCTTTGGAGTTCCAAGTAGGTGATCATGCCTTCCTCAAAGTGTTGCCGATGCGAGAAATTTCATGTTTCGATAAGAAAGGAAAGTTGAGTTCAAGATATGTTGGATCGTTCGAGATTTTGGAACAAATAGGAATTTTGACCTATCAATTGGAGTTGTCGTCGAAACTTGCTCAACTATTGACATATTCCACGTGTCCATGCTAAAAAAGTATGAATATAACCCGACCCACATGCTTAACTATGAAAATATAGACGTGAATAATTGTGATATCCTTATTTTCAAGTTCTGATTTCGATTGGATAAGTCGGGCCTTTCATCAACATAACTATAGTGTTTTTCTCTGAGATGACCACTCATGAGATAACTAACCTACCTGGTAAAGCCATTAAGGGATTTTAATGCAATAGACTTGAGAATTTGACTAGAAATCGACTGCTCGATCGTACTAGTCTGCAAGGGTCATTACGGCATAATTAAAAATCGATCAAAGATCGGGGATAGGTTGATTCGATTAAGATAATGATCAAAGTGTGGGTGATTCCACCTGATTGCAAAATTCTCATCGATCAGCACTAAATTGATTTTTTGTCGTTTTAGGTATCTTATATCCGTATTTGAAATCTCAAGATTTTCACAACTACCGAGAGTTGCCAATGTGTCAAACGGGTTCATTGTGATTAGGAGAAAATCGACCACGGGTCAATTGTATCAAAAATTCCTAAAAGCTACCCAGTAGGCAAGGTTACACTTTAAGCGTGTTTGATTGAAGATAACTACAAATTTGAATTTGATTTCAGAAATTTGAAGTTTTGTCGTGTCATGAGTCAATCTAAGAACGTCGACTCACCTTTTGAGGAAATTGTGGAGAGTTCGAGATTTTTCAGGAAATCGAGATGGACGATTCGGAAAATGAACAGAAATATGGATTGGCAAATTTGAAGAGACTTTTGGCATCTGATGTAAGTGAATTGGTGAATGGAAGTTGTTTGGGCTTCTTCTGAATTCAATTTGGACCTCAACCAAATTTATTTGTTTGGAAATTCGGATTCCGAGAAAATTTCAATAAAAGTCGGTTTCGAAGGAAATTCGTAGAATTAAAGGACCGTCTTAGTTTGGACTTCAAGTGTGCAAGTTGGCGAAGAATTTGGTCCTGAAATGGCCAATTGACAAGTTGTTCTTAATTGTTTAAATCGTGACTTTAGTTTATGTTAATCCTTTTTTTCCTTACAGTCCCGTGACCTCCGCGCCCGCATACACACCCCTCCCATATCGCGCACATTTTATTCTCTTACTTTTGGGCGTATCATCCTCAGTCGACGACCCCACCATTGTGGTCTTCCATTTGGGATAAATGTTGACCGGTGGGCCCGTTCTTTTCTTATCCCTTTACGTAAATATCTCTCTTCTCTTCATGGGTTTCTGCACGTGTGCTTTCTACGTCCGACCACCCCTGCGACTTTATCCTCAAACTGTTTCTTTTTGTTGCTTCTTGGACCTTCCTCTCTACTGGCTTCAAACGACACCCCACTTCTTGGACTCACTCGGTCAAACAATCAACCACCTCAATCTCCCTCTCCTTCCCGTCCGTTCGTGCAGCCAGCTGCACGCAACTCTCCTTTAATCTCCAATCGTTGGCTTTTATTTAAGTGTTTTGGCTGATGTCCATAATTGGCTCTCTCTCTCTCTCTCTCTCCTTTATTTGTCTTTCCCTGCACGTGTTCTTGGACTGGTTTTGTTGCCCCACGAAGACGACAGCCTCCTCTCTTTCCTGCTCTGGAATTGCTGTCTCTTTCTTTCGCGCGGTCTGCCCCCACCGAAGCCCCACCTGCGTCCTTCTTCCTTCGCCATCGTCACTACCGCATCAGCAGTGTGCGGGTTGTTCACCGCCCCTCCTCGGGCCGCTTGCAAAGCCCACCGATTGCAGCCCAAACAGCAGCTAATTCCCAGCAGGTCCAGCAGCCGAAGTTGGCCCGATTCGCGGTTGTTTCAGCCACGAGCCATGCTCCGACCCGCCACCGCTGAGCTTAGTCCAAGTCGTGTTCAAATCAGCCCCGAGATAGCCATTCAACCCTTGATCAGTAGCTATTTTGCAGCAAGCATTTGTAGGTCTTGTGGCCCGTTTTCAAGCCGTCCCAACCCCGGTTGCCGGAACTGCTTTGGAGAGGATCGAGCTTTGTCACGTGCTTGTCATTTTGACCCGAGCTGATTTTTAACCAAGTGTGTTTTACTCACTAATCCTTGCTTAGTTTACTAATGATGCTTAAGGATTGATTAGTGTTAATTAAGTATGATTATGTGGTTAAATTAGAGTAGATTAATGATTATTAATTAATTGCAATGCATGTTAGGCAATTGGATTGTGCAATTAGCGAGTAGACATTTACTATTATTTATTGAATGCATCTCGAGATTTTTCCCGACTCATCTCAGGCTTCAAATAGGCATTACGAGCCTAAATTGGATTTATTAGTATTTAATAATTAATTTTCGAAATTACTTAATTATTTATTTGTTTATTTTTCGGAAATTAGGTAGGGATAGTTGACTGGAATTTTATTCCGATTGTCGTGGTACAGTCCGTTTATTTAATTGAGCTTTGAATCATGCTAAATTGATTTAAATGTGAATTTTTAGGATATGTTCCTAAATGGTTGTTTTTGATTATTTGATTGAGACATGATCGGGTATTAGTTGTTAGTATCGATAGAATAGTGGTGGTTAAGTATGGCATCGTAAAAAGGGCACGTGGGCTCGGTGAATTGATGCATCAATTTGGCGAATCTGTGCCTAAGAGAATACATGTGGGCCTAACAATTTGAGTGTGGCATCGTTAAAAGGGACACATGGGCTCGGTGATTCAATACATCATCTTGGCGAACTAGTGCCTTAGAGAATGCACGTGGGTCGTGGGCTCGGTGATTCGATGCATCATCTTGGCGAATTAGTGCCTAAGAGAATGCATGTGGACCCAATGTTTAAGTATGTCATCTTGGCAAAGAGGTCGCCTTAGAGAATGCACATGGGCTCGGAGACTCGGTACGTCATCCTATAGAATGCACGTGGGCTTGATGACTAGATATCCCACCTTGAATAATGTACGTGGGTCGATGATTAGGTAGGTCGTCTTAAAGAAGGTACGTGGGCTAGGAGACTTGGTATATCATCCTGGAAAATGCACGTAGACTCGACGACCAAATGTTCCATCGTGGATAGAGGAATATATAGTATTGATTGAATTGATCGGGGGTATGGTCCGGTTGACATGTAATTGACTAGGTCAATTGATCGATAGTTCGATCTATGTTGAATAATTGGGTGCCTATTATGAATTGTACTAATATGCAGGTGGAATCTGAGGCCAAGGTAAGTCCTCTAACCCATGTGTGCATAGGCAGCCCATATGGCATATTGGTTTACTAATCGAATCTGAAGGGGTAGAACTTGCTGAGACGTTATTTCACTGGTTATTAAATAACTATTTTCAGGTGCGCAGATGACGACTCCTCCTAGACCTCTCGGTCGTCCCACAAGAATAATAGAGCAAGTCATAGTTTTCCTCGATCCCAAGAGTGACTAGACATATGAGATGGTTATGACAATTGTTTGGGTTTTGGAAGTTCCACACCAAGAGAGGCCCAATAGATTCAAGGCCTAGTTCCATACCACCCCTTATGGTCTCAGAATAGGCCCTCTCTCAAACTTTGGAATACCGACAGAAGTGATCGATGCTGCCCATGCTCTAGATGGGGATGTGCTTGGTCTCCCTGATGGTATGGTAGAGGATCCACCGCATCGTCCGGATCTTGTGGACCCAGAGAGCTCAGTAAGCAAGTCAAAGTAGTTGGGTATAGAACTACTAATTTTCAGAATCAAGCCTTTTGTTAGACTTTGTAAATATTGGGTAGCATTGTATCTGAGGTGTTCTGATATGTATAAAAGGTGTGGTTTAAATTTCAAGAATTTGTAGTCCTGCTTTCCTATCCAATTGTATTGTTGTTTGGGGGTTATATATATGCTTCCACATGCGCATTTAAAATGAATGGGTCGGCGATGTGTCCTGGGACATCGCTTTAATTGACCAAGAGGAAGGATGGGCACGCGCTCGAGGATCGGGGTGTGACAATAATAAAGTGCCTTACATGGAAGGACTGGTGTACATAGAGGCATAAATGCATATTTTAAGAAGTGATGCTATAGTCTGCATACGTATGATTAGCTCAGCAACATGGAAAGTGTTATGGGATTTGCCTATGTGTTATATTGATGGCTTGATTAAGTAGATTTGCTTTCATGTGGACATAAAAAGTAAAGAGAGAGAAGCTTGTTATGTCCTTGCCATCGATAGATATTTGCTTGTCCAGGGCGTTTCCAAGGTGAATGACTTCCCTGCGCGAGGTCAAGGAAGTTCATTCGTTGAATTTATCTCATTCCTCATTGTTTAACTTTTTTTTTTTAGACCCTAATCATGGCTATCCAAGCCCGAGCTAGAGTACCTTAACATGGATGGATACTAGATGCATAGAGGATACCACTTTGTGAGGTCACCCTTGTAGAATAGGGGTGCTAGATTAACCCTAACCCCGATTCTCAAACAACTATGAGGGACTCCGCTATGTGGACATGTAAATGGCTAAGCTTTTGTTGTAAGAGAATATTATGTTTGACAATAGATTTTTTTTTTTTGGTCGGTCCTACTCTACCTTTATTCTAACCCTTACTCTCAGACTTTTGCCCTGCCTCCTTGTAGGGCGTGAAAGTCGAACTCACACTTGAAACTAATTCGTCCTCATCCCAACCCTTGAGAAAGTGGGGATTTGAACCCCCCACCTACCCCTTCCATGTTGAAAGGGTGGTCATTGAGGCAAACCCCAATGGTTATGTTTGACAATAGATGCCTATATAAAAGTGTGTTCTGATGTATGCCTTATACTATCCCTATTATTTGTTAATGGCTGTGAGATGTTTATTTTGCTTCTACTTGTGTATAACCTAAAGATAAAATGAATGGGCCGGTGACGCATCCAGGGACATTGCAAACAAATGACCTAAGTGGAAAGCGATAGCGTGCGTTGTTGCAAGCCCAAAGCAATCGGGGCGTGACACTAAAACTCCTAGATGTTTCTTGAATGTTTGAGTGAAACCTGATTAATGTAGTTTCTCAAATTAGTTGTTGTGTTTGCTTTAGTGTTGTTAGAGCCATATCAGTTTGAGTGTTAGGTCGGATTTGCATTTAAATTATAGGGTGAGTATGAATTAATAATCATTACTCGGAAGATGAATTAATAATCATTACTCGGAAGATTGGGACCGATATATAATACAAGACTTGCAAAATATTGATCTTATAACTGCGAGATATGGATTCATTCCATTAGTAGCTGCATATTGATACTGAAATATTTCTACTACTGGCAAATTAACATTCATTTTCCCTTGAATTGCCTATATGCAAGAGAAATTCTGACTCTTATACCCATTTTTTTTCTCCTAACAAGTAACAACACCTATTTGCCTTTTTTATATAAGGCAAAGCTTGCTTTGGATAGGCCTTGAAGTTCCAGTTGGGTAAGGAACTGATTTTCAATAACCAGGTGCATTTCAGATATGTTACTTTATTTTAAGTCTTAAATGGTAAGTGATTTCACATTGTACATTATTTATTTTATGCCTTGATTGAACAGCGGTGTGCTTGTTGAGGAAGGGCACCTTATTGCCGTAGGAAGAAACAGGATTAACGAGACACAATGTATGTCTATCATTGCTTCTCCACCTCTTTCTATAAATTTTGGCCAACAGCACTTTGTTGTTCTTCTGAATTGATACACTCACATTATCCATCCGTACTTATTGTCAATCTTTTTTGTGTTTATGCCTTAAATATTTCTTTGATATATTATAAAATAGTATATCTCAACTTAAAAACTGGAATTTTCTATGCATTATTAGGCCGTCAACGGTTTTGTTCCCATTATTCTTTCATAAAATACGACTTCGGCTGACAATGGCAAGAATCTTGCCTTACAATGTATGATGTTTCATATTTCTCGTTTGCCATTGTGGTCTATCTGAATTTTGAACTGAGAACAGTCAAAGATAAAGCTTTAATGAGGAGAGAGGGAGAGAATAGGGGAATGATATTTATTTATTTTTGAATAGAAATAAAGCCGTTGCAAGCTGCTGGACCAGAATGTTGAGTGCTCATAGATTGTGTTGTACTGCATGCTTGAATATGTTAATTAGTACTTGATCGCCTCAACAGATCATAAATTTATAGATTATTCTAGTTATGTATGTATTGCTTTACATTACATGAGAGCTAGTTGTTATGGTGGCTTCGCCTCTCTTCATTAAAAAAGCATAGTGAGAGATGCAAAATTCTAAAGTTATGGGAAGTGATTTAAGAGATTTTGCAAAATCTTAAGTATAGGAAGGATAACTGCAATTTCGCATAAAATTCCAGAGATATAATGCTTGGGTACTATAAATTAGATCGGATACCTAATAGTAAGGAGAATGCTCTTCAAACAATGTCCCTAAGGAGCAAAGAGAGTTTGTCCATGCTTCACGCATAAGATCCTCTCTTAGACTCTTGGGTACTATAGATTAGAGTGTTATAGAAACATTTTATAAAATGCGAGCTAACATTGATTGCAGAATATTTTAGTCTGTCAAAAATACTCTATTATAACTTTTATGAAATATACGAGAATGTTATATGGCCCGATGTGATCATATTACAAAAGGGTTAGCATATCTCGATTATAATAATAATGTGGTCGGCTGAAGAATGAAGACCAGCATTTTAACGATGACATATGATGGATGGATCTATTAAAATATGCTCCATAAATAGGTTATGGTTTTCGTTCCCCACCTAATGCCATGCACCTATCGTTTATCCATCAAGACCTTCTAAGGTAGGAGAAAGAGAGGAAAGCCTAGTTCAGAATTTGTATGGCTTTATCCATATCATTCGATGCAAAAACGATAATTGGCTAATCAGGGATGTGTTTTTTATTCTAAGGCTAGGTATTGAAAATTCTATACTCGAGTTTTGTATCATTGAATCTCTTACGTGTGGTATAAGAGCAGTTGTATGTGGGTTCAAAATTCACATGAATTTCTCGATGTAATTACATGTATAGTGCATGTAATTCATGATTTACGAGTAAGTTGGGGAATTGAATTCTTTTGGTTCCTTTTTTTATATATCGATATGGGATTTTAGTTACCCATTTTATGGTAAATAACATGTTTCTTATTTTATATATCAATTTCCTATTCTACGTGTTTCTTATTTTTCTCTCCCAAAATCCATTCTAATTAACATGTCTGTTCGAAGGGAATTTTTTTAGTCGACAAACTATTGTTATGACTTAATTAAGCACGTCAAAAGTTTAATTCGATTAGTGAATCCAAATCAAGAACTTAAATTGTAAGGTAATTAAAGGGAACTACATGAACATGTACATGGTGCCCGCTTGAAATCCTATATTCGAGTGACGCGAAACATTAATTTAATAAAATTATAAAAGAGCTTGAATTGATTAAATTGAATTGTGATATTGGTGGGAAGTTTGAGGTTAAGGATGTTATGTTGTATTCCTCCCCCATTGTCCGCGAGTTCATAATATCGTTTTGTTTGGGAATTATAAGTTTGAGCTTGAATTGATTATATATAGTAATCTTCACTAATATCACCTAAACAACCTCATATTTTTTCAATTTTAATTTAATTTGACGAGGCTTTATTCAAAAGATGCATGTTCGATGGCCAACCAGTTTTTTCATGAACGTTCGAGGCTAGGGCTATTTGGTGCACACTTACCATGCACATAAATTGTTTGAGATGAACTCAAGATCACGACACACTCTAAGAAAATGGCGGGCACCTTTAATAAAACGGTCGCACTTCAATAGGCTAGTTAGAATTTTCCAACTTTTACTTCTATATAGAAATGTGGTATCCATATGGTTGGTGTCTGTATAGAAGTGTGTTGATATTAGAATGACTCTTTGACTATAAATTTGTCGGGGAATTTTGTGACATCGAACTTGTTTTTTCCATTTCGTCATTGCGTAGGCTTTGATATATCTATTGTTATGCACAAACTTGGTTTTGTCCCCATTTGATTGTATGAACTTTTGATATGATCATCAGCTCAGATCATCCATCACTTGATAATACTTGACCGACCAGTTCTATGATATGCACTTGATATGATGAAGAGTAGGTGGCAAATGGATAGATCGGGTCAAGTTATATATGAGTCTAATATATTTTTGCTTATTTACTCGTTTAAACCATTTAGGGTTATAGTTAAAAGTAAAATCGTAATTCAAAAGTATTATGAATATCTAACCCTTCCAACTATGATCTTAAATTTCCTACATTTTCCAAACTTAAATTAAAATCTTTGCAATCTTGGGAAGTTAAATCTTTCTTGTTTCAAAAAAAAAAAAAAAAATAGAAAAGAAAAACCATTACCAAACCAATAGCCAAGTATCAAAAGAGTTCCTTCTTTTAAATTGAAAACAAAAGAAAAAAACACGTGGCAAGAGAAAAGGAAAAAAAAACAAAGGAAGGAAAAAGAAGAAAAAGAAGAGAGAATGGCCTTCTCTTCCAATCATGTATTTCGCATGTATTTTATTTGAGGTCGTTAATCGCTGAACGTATTGTACTTTAAAATTAACCACATATATTTGTTTCATCATAAAGTTAATTTATGCACTGTGATCTTAAAGATAATTTAAGGAACACAGAAGCATGTGCTTGAAACATGGTAATATGCATCCATCTCGAGTGTCCTTAGAATCCTAATACTTGTTTTGCCGGAATTTCTCCTGTGATGAAATATCCTTCACCAAAAATTGCACTTTGATTTTTAATTGAAAGGAAATCAACGTCCCCACATCGAACTCCTAATAGAAAATATCGCAGGGAATTAGGAACCAACAACTCACAACTTTATATGGAAAAGGATCATACAGACATGACCCAATACCAAAATTTAATTGATGACATGATCCGAAATATACAAACTCGATGTGGTAACTAGATGTCAACAAATTATGCTGGAATTTAATCAACAATACAATACTCAAAATAGAGATACACACCGAAATTTAATTGATGACACAAATCTGAAAATTACAACTAAGAAAGTAAAGTACAGTACAGGAAAGTAAAGATACTGAAGAATTAGTAAAATTGTTTGATTTGTACAGGGGGTCTTTAGCAAATGTTTGATGGTATTTATAATGGTTATGGGATAACTTCCCCTAATAGGTTCTCCAACAGTTGTATTTCTCTCAAACGATCTCCACTAGTTACCTTCGCCTTCCTTTATTTCCAAGAGTCTTGTATCCACGCTTTTCACGATCTCCTGACTTTTAGACAGTTATCCCATTTGAAGGTGCCTACTCCTCACTTCATGATCTTGTTAGCAACCTTTCCCTCCGAAACAACGTGCCCACTTTAATTTTTAACTGCTTTGTCGATTGTGAATCCTGCAATTGCACTTTAACGCTTCTTAGTGGAAGACCTGTCGATCGATCTAATGTCTTGACTCGAGTCAGTTACCATATTCCTATGCTTTTCAAGCCTCTGAAGAACTTTGATGGTGTGCTGCTCTTTATTCATCGGTATTCATAACTCAGTTAATCATCATCGTATATTGACAATTGAACATGTGCCATTGATGTGAGTCAATGTCGATCACCAAATATTAATTCCTACAATCATTGACAAGATGTCTCCCGCGCGATAACATTAACCTATTTTTCACATGATTGTTTGTACTCAAGTGTCAAGTGCGTGCTTGTTTGTATCCATGACTTGATTATTTTTTGTGCAAACAATACCCAACCATCTTCGAGGTCCAAGCCATAACAATCTTGATGCATAAAAGAAAATGTATTCATTAAGACAAGGTATCTATCTTTATATTTAAGAATATGTATCAAAAAAACAATCTTTATCTTTTAATAATATTATTTCGGGGTGCATCCATGTTTTGTCCAATACGGTTCTTACTCATTGGCAACCTACTATTAAAACATTACTTTCAAATGGTATAGTCTCATCAATTTTGTTTATAACTTAGGACCAATAAATCTATAATTAGAAGCCAGGTATACATACACAACAAATGGCAAAAATCTAAGAAACTCAAAAGTCATATCGCATCAAATGTGTTTTTTTTGTTGAGGAATTTATTTAAAAGAAAAAAAATAATACGGATGAATAGAAGGGTGAGGTGATGGAAGCAAAACCTCAAAGAAGGTTCTAGACGGCATGGGAGAAGCACGTCAATTCACCGAGGGATTAACGGATTTCGGTTCAAGAAGATCAATGAGAATCCGTCATGCATAATTAGCTGAAGACCTTGCTTTCAAAACTAGTTAAGAAGTCACTGCATTGTCCCTCAATCATGTCACTCAATCATTTATTTGATAGCAAAGCATTTACCATCCAAGGGACCCAGGATATCAAAAGCCAAAATATTAATTTTGCCATAACAATCTTGATTCAGTAGGGAAATAGTTCACGTTATCCGATGGTGCACCCTCCTAATTGACAATTGCCGACGCCAGTGTTTTGGCTTTAAGTGAAGGCGAATGTTTTTTCTTTTCTTTTACAGTGAAACGCAAATATATATTTTTCTTTTTAATGTTTTGAGGGGAAATCAAGAGGGTCTCTGGTTTGACTTAAAAGCCAGGCATACGTACACAACGATCGGAAAAAACCTAGGAAACTCAGAAGTCATATTAGATCAAATGTATTTTTTATACGATAATTGAGGATGAGATGAGGAATTTTATTAATTTTTTTTAAAAGAGATAATATTTTCTCTGAATAGAAGGGTGAGGTGACGGAAGCAAAACCTCAAAGAAGGTTCTAGAAGATGGTGCCTACCTGGAGACGAGAGATCCTCTGTAACGGCATGGGAGGAGCACGTCACTTCACTGAGAGATTAACGGATTTCGGTTCAAGAAGATAAAAGAGAATCGGCTGAGGGGGCTGAAGACGATCGAGCTACTGTTCCGTCACCGCCGTCCGCCGCCGTTCGTGATCGCAGTTGCGTTCGCTAAAGAGCCGGACTCCCGTGGGCCCCGGTTCGAAGGGGAAAAAGATCTCGTTTGGAATCCTTTGCCAAGCGGAGATTTCGTCGTTCGTTGAATCGTAAAAGGTCCTGTTGCCGATTCGAGCGTTCGTCACAATGCAAACGTCACGGGCCAGGTTAATATCTATTATCCTTGCTTTGCTTTCCGATAGATTTCAATCGAGATCGATGTTCTTTCTTTTAGGATTAAAGCACGCGTTGGGCGCGATCGGATCGTTGCCTTGTTCCGAATGCTGCTGGTTGATCTTACTTCGAATCAGGCCATGCATTCGAGCCTGAGACAGCGTAATTTTACTTCTCAATTTTGTTGACCACCAGATGTTTGATAATATGGCTCTAAGTCGCAGACATTGAATAGATCGCGATTTTGTTCGAACTGAAGATGCGCAGACATAGACCCATCTTTTTCTTAGTGCATTCATTCGATTCGGGTTATGTTTCATCATCGTCAAGATTGATTCTGAACGTGTACTGTTCTGTCCATCTCTTCTTTGTATTGGCATGTTTCTTTGCTGCGTTTGATGACAATGGCCACTGATGAGAGGGATCGGCATTCAAACAGTAGAAATATGTTTGTGTACTGGACCTGCAAGATCTTGATCTTATAGCTGCAATATATGCATTCATTCCTTTAGTAGCTGCATATTGATACTGAAATATTTCTACTGCTTGGTTGGTGCATCAATTAGACTCCATTGAAACACGATTTTCCCATATGGGCAGTTTATGCTAGTTTTGTCTGGAGAATTCTATGGTCTCCAAGTGTACATGCATGCTCCAAAAAAATCCTTTTTTTACCTGGTCATCTGTCAAAACACTTGGGTATGGATAGTGCTCCATACTATTTGGGAAAAGTACTTCCACATTTAAAATTAGGAAGTCATTTTCCTTATTTTTAAACTTGGTATTTTCTGGTCGACTGAAGTCATTTTTCTTTGACCAGCTTATTTTCCCGCACCAAACACTAAAAAATGGAAATAGAAGTTTTCTGGCAAAATATTTTCCTTCAAACAAATAGAGCCTAAGTCAAAAATGAGTTTCATCTTTCCAAACTACCTTTGATCATAGTAGAAATATAATTGGTCTTTAAGGACCACATACTTTATAAATAAATACTAATTTGCATCTATGCATAACCACCTAATTATGCACGTGTGCATCCCCTTTAACCTTTTTCCTTTTTTTCTTTTCATTAATTCCTCTTAAACCAGGTTAACTACATATATCCTAAAATAAATTTCTGTTATTCTTTCTTCTATCATTCTTTTTCTTTGTTTTAATTCTTTCTCTCCACCTTCTTTCTTTGATAGCTTCTAAGTTCCTTCCTTATCTTCACCGTAGGCAAACTTTGAACTCCATTGATGCCATTTTCAATATCTCGATTGCTCATCTTTCATCCGACCAGCGAGCCTTGACGAGTGGAAGATTGCCACTTGCCAATGGAGCCGACAAACAGAGGAAGTTCTTCGTAAAACAGCCTAGTGAACTGAAGGTGGCAGAGACTGGTGAGTGGAGGCAGCAGACTACCACCACTGACCGAAGCCATGGAAACTGATAACATAGCTTCGGGTGAAGGATTCACTCTTGAGGTTCTGGGTTTCATCCAGCTTGCTATAGATCAGGTAACGCTTGGCACAGCTGATTGTATTAAGTTGATGAAATACTTGAGCTGAAGTTTGAGTCTGATTCCTTTGGTGCTATAATTGCATGGGAACTTGAAGTTGAATTTGGACAAGAGATGTTGAATAAGTGTTTCTTTGTAAGTGTTGTCTGTGGATGCTTAGTAGTGCATCTGTTGGTAATCGACATTACATGCAGCAAAATCGGCAACAATCCCTAGAAGGTATAGGTTTTCTTTCTCTCTTTTCGTAGGTGGTAATTTATTGAATTAAGTAGGTGAAGTCTAGGTTTAAAGGAAAAACAAGCAAGGCCGAGTGCAACAAAGGGAAGTTGGGTGTACATGGGGTGGTTTAGTCCCCTTTTCAGGCAAAAAACGGAGTCAATCAGGGTGCTGTAGGTTGAGAGGGAGGGAGGGATGGATTTGGGTGCTTTTGAGTTGTCTAGGAAATGTGGATGTGTAGTATGTGCCTATTATAAAGATGAGCAGCGGGTGATAGGTTTGCCAGGACAATTAAATTGTCAAAAGCTTCGATCACTGGGATAGGACTCTGTGTTAAGTTTCATAAGGCTTTTGAAGAGGCAAAACCAGAGAGGAATGAAGAAGATGCAATGAGATGGCAAGCCACCAGGAAAGGTGTTTGCTTGACGGTGCAATCCTTTTACCACCTTTTGACTTTAGCACCTAGGGAAAATTTAAAACCAAATTTACTTGGAGCACGAGAATAATGTCAACATTGGTTGTACCCATGGATAATTGGTTGGGTGGTTATTTTCTTTGGCACTGTGGTGTGGATATGGAAAAAGAAAAAAATCACGAGAAACACAGAGTTTACATAAGTTATTCGGTGGAATAGAGACAAAATCCCAAGATGCTGATTGTCAATTCTGATTTGCGAGGGCTTCACAACAGGGATCTCTCTTCATCCTTATATGCCATAGCATTTGTAAAGGAAAATGACCCAGAAGCTAAAACGCCAGGAAGCTTCTTGAATGTTTGAGTGAAACCTCATTAACGAAAGAAAAGCCTCTGAGGTACCCATGATAAGACACACTAAACTGAGCAACATGTAGTTTCTCAAATTAGTTCTCATTTTTGCTGTGCTGTTGTTAGAGCTATATTAGTTTAACTGTTAGGTGGGATTTGCATCTGTATTGCAGGATGAGTATGTGGTGAGACATGCATTTGTTCCATTGGTAGCTGCATAATGATACTGAAACATTTTTACTGCTGGCAATGTGATGCTGATTTCCTCTTGAATTTGCCTTTATGCATGCATGCGTGAGAGAATTTTGATTCTTATTCTCATATTTTTTTTCTCCTAATAAGTAACAAGATCTATTTCCTTTCTTATATAAGGCAAAGCTTGCGTTGGACAGCCTTGAAGTTCCAGTTGGGTAAGACACTGGTTTTCAGTAACCAATTGCATTGCATATATGTTACTTTGTTTCCAAATTAAGATGATTAGTATTTCAGTCTTAATTAGTGAATGATCTCAGATTGGACTCTTTGATTGAACAGCTGTGTGATTGTTGAGGATGGGAACGTTATTGCGGCCGGAAGAAACGGGATAACATCCTGCGTGTCCTGCCCACGGGGACAACAGGAGCAGAGGAGCCTGTCGTCATGATGAGATTTCACGCCGTTTTCCCAAATCTCAGATGCTCTTGCACACATTCATTCCCTTCTTCATGGGTCAGTTCATCGGAAACCTGCACCCATCTCTCCAAGCGCTTCTTCAGACGTGCGAGTCATGCGACCTGTGATGGTCCTACAGTCTCTGGACACCATAGGAATGAAAACCCAGATGAAACTCGGGAGGTTCTGGACAAATTTCAATGCCCAGATGTTCGTTCATTTACGAAGATGATCGTGGGTCGCTTGCGAACTGGCCGCCTTGATGACGCCCTGAAACTGTTCTACGAAATGCCCGTGAGAGATGCAATTTGCTGGAACACGATGATCAAAGGCTGCTTGGACTGTGTGGACTTGACAACGGCGGAAGAGCTTTTTGATGAAATGCCTGAACCAAGTGTTGTTTCATGGACAACGATGATAAATGGGTTCTTTCAATTTGGACAGGTTGAGCGGGCAGAGTTATTTTTCAAGCAGATGCCCCTAAGAGATCTTGCCGCATGGAATGCAATGATTCATGGGTATTGTGAGAATGCCAGAGTGGACAATGCTGTGAAATTGTTTGAGCAAATGCCTTCCCGAAATGTGATCTCATGGACTTCGATGATTGGCGGGCTTGACCAAAACGGTAAGAGTGAAGAAGCTTTAAATGTATTTGAGAGAATGTTCAAGTCTGGTGTTGTGCCCAATCCGAGTACTTTGACTTGTGCATTGAGTGCCTGTGCAAATGCATTGTCTTTTCCTCTTGGCATGCAGATTCATGGTCACATTCTCAAGTCAGGATTCTGCCTTAGCGTATTTGTATGTGCTTCTCTTATCACGTTCTATGCTAACTGCAAGCAAATTGAGAAAGCAACCCAAGTCTTCTATGAAGCAGTGCATAGGAATGTGGTCATATGTACGGCTCTTCTAACTGGTTATGGCTTGAATGGTAGGCATGAAGATGGCCTGAAGGTGTTCAATGACATGATGAGAGCAAGTGTTCTTCCTAATCAATCTTCATTTGTAAGCGCTTTAAAT
Source organism: Eucalyptus polyanthemos subsp. polyanthemos (assembly GCA_017140185.1). Classification (NCBI taxonomy): domain Eukaryota; kingdom Viridiplantae; phylum Streptophyta; class Magnoliopsida; order Myrtales; family Myrtaceae; genus Eucalyptus; species Eucalyptus polyanthemos. Next base: position 24,018,447 of record CM029467.1, on the reverse strand, counting down.
TCCTGCTGTAGTTTAGAGTCTCTAGATCGAGGTAAGGAGGTCCATGCTTCAGCTGTAAAGCTGCAATTGGGAAGTGATGTATTTGTTGGCAATTCTCTTGTAGTCATGTATAGTAAGTGTGGGGCTGTTGATGATGCTGTTGTAGTGTTCAAAAGACTCAAGGAGAAGAACATCGTCACCTGGAATGCCATTATTTGCGGGTGTGCACAACATGGCCGAGGGATGTGGGCTATGGAGTTGTTTAGCCAAATGATACGCAGACTGGTACAACCAGATGAGATCACACTCACAGGACTGCTTTCTTCTTGTAGTCATTCTGGGATGTTACAAAAGGGGAGATGCTTGTTCAGATATTTTAGTGAGAACACTTCTATCGAATTGAAACACGAGCATTATGCATGTATGGTGGATGTTCTAGGACGATGTGGGAAGCTAGAGGAAGCAGAGGATTTTGTAAGAAACATGCCCCTTAAAACTAACTCCATAGTGTGGCTTGCTTTGCTTAGTTCTTGCAGGATGCATTCTAACCTAGATTTGGCAGAAAGAGCTGCAAACTATATTCTTGGCCTAGAACCACATTGTAGTGCTGCTTATGTTTTACTGTCCAACTTCTATGCTTCTGCTAATAGATGGGGTGATGTCTCGCGATTAAGAGTGACTATGAGGGATAAAGGGATTGTGAAGCAACCAGGTAGAAGTTGGGTTACTATAAAGGGGCAAAAGCATTTATTTCTTTCCGGGGATAAATCCCACTCTTTGAGTGAGAACATATATTGGAAGCTGGATTGGTTGAATATAAAGTTGAAGGAATTGGGTTATCTTCCAGATAAGAGGTTCTCTCTCCATGACGTGGAAGATGAACAGAAGGAAGAGTCATTATTTTACCATAGTGAAAGGCTTGCTATTGCATTTGCATTGATTACTACCGTCGAGGGTAGTACGATAACTGTAATGAAGAATCTTCGCATTTGTGGGGATTGTCATTCTGCAATTAAACTGATTGCAAAGATTGTTGATCGTGAGATTGTTGTGAGAGATTCCAGCCGCTTTCATCACTTCAGGAGTGGCATATGCTCTTGTGGGGATTATTGGTAGCGAGGGCATAAGTTTATTTCTCCTGTCATGAACCTGTAAAGATCCTGAATTTGCTTATTATGTTAAGCATTGATGAGAGTGGATTAGCTAACACAAGCACTATTTAATATGGGCTTGCTTTTATGATGTAATAGACAATGAGTTCATGTGGAATCCATGGCTTTTTTTATCAGCTTTGGTTTTGTCTAGGAGGCCAAGGGAGTTCAAATATTTCTCAGCTGTATGAGTTGGGCGTGTGGAAAGTTGGAGACTTGGGAGGAAATCTTGCATTGGATGGCATTGCCATCCACTGGCTCCATGCAGGGATTTCTGTTGAGAATTGAGTATTATCACTTTCCTTATGGCTTTGATCCCACCATAAAAAAAGGAAGCTATTCACAAGTAAGATATCCCTTCTGCAGAATTAAATTAAGTGAGAACCCAGAGCCTTGGAAATAGCTACTTTCCATCTCTCTCGCAGAGAGGTAGAAATTGCGGCATTTAGAGAGAAGGAAGTACTGTTTGGTAAAATAAAAGAAACCTGCCTTAGAGAAGTAAGTGTCGCTTGGTAAAAGAAAAGAAGCCCCCCCAAACAAAAGAAAGGTACCTTCCCTGCCTCCTTTTTGTGATTTGGAATTGAAAGTTGGTCCTTTTTTGAAAAGTTCCATCAATTCTTGTCCTCTATTACATTCTTAGAGCCTTTCTGTCTCTTCATCAGGTCCATGAGATGCAACAAAAGCTTCTTCATCTCTGGATGAAATTCGACTTCACCTAATGTTCTCTTACAATTTTGCTGGATCTCTTCAACAAATCGACAGTACTGAGTGAGATTACTTTATTTGTGGTGCCAAAATTAGTATTCTCATGTTGTATGTGTTGTCCAAGTTGAACAGATGTTAGTAATAGAAATTGGTAGTCATAAGAACACAATAATATCTCAGTGTTCTAGCACAATTGATCAGTTATTGATTTATGCTTATGTATTGCACAAGTAGTGAAAACTATTTCTTTTAATAGTGATTAGTCAACTCTTCATTTTGCAGTTTTTAGTATCCTAAGAGGTCTGTCTCCCTAAGAGTTCTTTTGCTTTTCTGGTGGTTTTTTTTGTGTTGTGTGGGGTTGAAGTTCATAACTCTTGTGCCATCTATTTTCTCACGTCTTCCTAATATTTGGCTCAGGCTCCCAATTGCCTGAGTCTTACTGACCACAATGGATTTATGTTGAAGATGAATTTCACAGTATCTCCGACAGTAACATTGTGGCACATCCTTTTAGGATTCCTTTTTTCTAATGATGAAAGCTGGGTCTTAGAGTACATTTTAATTTATATTCATGACGATGCTTACTTGAAGTTAGTTCGCTTGTTGTAGGTTTCGGGTTGTGCTTACCAAGTTTAACACTTTTCACAAATGTAAGTTACACTTGGCATTTCATTTGAAGCTATGTGTGCTCTAAGAGAAAAGATTATGGTTTTTTGTTGGACTATTCATGTTCTTTGGTCTCCTTAAACTTGCACATTATGTCAAGACTGGAGAGTTGTCTCCCAAAATGTTACATAAACTGTGTTAGATTTTTTCTCCTCCTGTTTTACTTGGTCAATGATATGCTGACTCTCTCCTCGCCCTTAAGTTACTTTTTATCTTGCCGTTATGTTTAGAAAGCATGACTTCATTCTGGCGTTATTTGAAGAACTAGTTCTCTTTCGAGGTTAGAGGTATAAATTTTGAAGAACTGACTCTTTTGACATCTGGTCAGGAATGTTGCGATTTTTACATGTGAATATGATAGATATCCAAGAGATCTAAACTCGTCATTCTTGAGAGTCGTGTCACGTTGCGATCTGATTCGCAATAAAGCTTTCTTCAGATTCATCACTTGCTAGCTTGCATTAGATGTTTATAACATAGCATACATATATGGCTGTGCAATGTCTTTATTCCCTCTCACATGGTTCATAGATTACAAAGGTTACTTTTTCAATGAAGGCTTCACAAGATAGTCATATAGACATATCTTGTGTTTTTTGCAGTGTGGAAATGATAAAAGAGGTTTCACTGGAGAGTGATTTGGCTATTTTGATTCGTGGCCTTTACTCTGCAAGAAATAGAAAGAGAAGCATGTAAGCAGCTTTTTGAAGTACATGTAGAAGATTGTCATTAGGAGACGATTCTTGTAACTAGTTTTCTTAGGACTTTTTTTTTTTTTTTTTTTTTTGTCAAAAGAACTTAAAAGTTAATTACTTCAATTTTTAAAGGAATAGGAGTCTCAATAGTACGTTAATGGAGCGGGACCTGAAACTTGAATATGATGATCTTCCCCTAATGAGGGCATTGTCTAAGCTATGTGTGTCGGGAAGAATAGAGTTAATATTACATCTATAAGTATAAAATCTTACATGATTTATTGACATTTTCGAGGCATCTATAATGCAACTTAACAACCGTATTAATGACCATTAACAATTTTAAATGATAGTTTGTTAGATTAGTTACAATCCATGACTACTTGACTCCCCCTGCAAATAGCTGTATGAAGAGATAAATCCCTCTTAGTCAAGAATGAGGCTAATATATTTAGTTATCTCCCGCACTCCCGGCAAAGTTTCTGGTAGTAACAGGTGAATGGGGTGCCCATACAGTTTGTGCAGAGCCCTTTTATTGCTACTGAATAAGACATTTTTCCCCACACCTCATTTGGAATAATTTCAATTTTCATGTAAATAATATTTTCATACCTTTTTTAGCTGTATTTTTAATCATTCTTGCAAAGTAAATGAATACGTGTAACTAATACATAACTGAAATAGCTATCCGCCTTTCAAACCCGCAATACTAACCATCTCTCTGCAACAGATCCGTAATGTTTCCACCCTTCTCTCTTACTCTGGACTCATTTAAGGTGTTGAAGGGAATGGAGCAAGAAATCTTCAATCAATTCATGAAACTGAGTTGTCATGTCATTTGAATTGATCGCATCAGGAACTCCCTAGAGTATCGAAGTCCACAAAAGCAGGACCCAAAGCTGGGACTCTTGAATAGAGTGTTGAAGCGTTGAAAAGGGAAACAAGTGATGCGGAGGAAAGGATTAGATCTTATTCAGCGAAGATTGTGATGCCAAAGAAGTGTTGAGGGATCGGAGGACAAATTCCATGCTTCCTATGCTCCTCCATTTCACGTTAGAGGGTGAGTTGAAGTTGGAAGAAAATGAAGGCATTGTTTAGTAATCGGTTAATTCTTAACTATTTCTATTCTTTTGTTTGCTGGAATGAAGAGAGAAAAAAAATCATTTGGTAATGTTAGCTAATTTTTTATTCGTGGGAATAGATTAGTGATTATGGAATAGATTTGGAATAGAACTAATAAGTCAAAAAAAGTAACTTCTTTGTTCCTAGGAATAATATTTTAAATCAAGATATTTTATTTTATTTTCTTTTTTTTCCTCCTTTAATCGGTCCTCGAGCTTGGCGATGGCTGGCGACCTTGTCGGAGCTTTGCCAAGCCCTCATCATGACTGTGCAAGGTTGACCTCCCAAGGGCTGACGAGGTCTCTCGAGGCCCAATGAAGAAGAAGAGAGACTAAAAGAAAGAAAGAAAGAGAGAGAAAATTTCAAATTCTTAGATTTGAGATTGTTCCAGAAAAAAAAAAAAATTTTGTGTATAGTTACTTTAGGGAACAAAATTAGAAATTGTCGAATGGTTACTGGGGCAAACACCAACTTATCACATGGTGGATTGATGAAGATTCATAATGAATGAAGACGAGATGGAAGGGGAATCTCTGATCTCACTATTCTTATTGTTGATCGGTGAATGGTTTGATTCATTTCTCTAGCAAAATCAAGAAATAATGCTTTTCATGAATCGCATGATGCTGCAGAATTACTGGTGTCATGGAGGAGGTGTAGAGGTTTTTGGATGAAAGTGTGAAGCAATGGGTGATGCTACAGGTTGTGACCCTACAGGTTGTGATAAGATGAAGTCGGAGGAATTGAAGGTAAGCTTGAAATGAGGGACAATGTGTTGGTATGCATTTTTAGTATTTTTCTTTTAATAAATTACAGCATATATTGTCGATAATAAAAAGAGATTTACAAAAGTGATTTTATACTTAATGCCATTTGAGGATACTATATCCTAGCATTAATTATGGATTCGTCGATTATGTGAAATTTCCTATAACTGACTAGTAATAAATTTCCTCTCTTTTGTTTTCGTTTCTCCCCGTGATGATCAAGATTCAAGATGACTTGAATTTATACGATGGCTGAGTGGGGGAGAAACTGGTAATTGTAGAGAACTTCTCACGTGGTTCGCATGAGATTCTTTGGTAAAAGAGTTAGCAAAATATTTTGACCCATTATAAATGGATTGAAAAAGGGTTTTAGGGGTTTTAAAAACAAAGCGCCCTTATAAATGGATCTAAATGGGTTTACCTCATGCTTATAAAACAACACATTTTAATTGGGTTGTCTACTGCTTTTTAGCTGTTGGGGCCATGCACATTGCAGCCATATGTATGCTACTCAGAAAAAAATTGCTTCTGCACATATTAATATCATATGATCGATTTTGCCCCGAATGAGCTTGTTTCAATATGCTTAGAAACAATATGAGCTTTTTGATATTTTCTTTGAAAACAACAACAAGATCCTTAATTTTTGAAATATTACGGCAGAAAATCACACACACATATATATGCCAGTATTGTTTGTGTGGGTTGCAATATTAAATAAATAAGTACTCAAAAAAAAAAATTATATTGCTTGTGAAAGATATCAAACTAACGACGCCCATGCCCTCCGTGCCAACACGTTGGCCCCTCTTCAATTTGCTGAGGCATTTTCGGATTTCTTCAACATTCTTCTTTCTAAATTTACTTATACATAATTTTACATACACTGTTTTCTTTTTTACATTTTAACTCTTTCATTTTCTTTTATTATGAGATCATTTTACTTAATTTGGTTTTTCTCATTTATTAGAATAAAAGTTTTAACTTATTATACGAAAATCAATTCAATTATAAATTTTCAATTTGTCAACTTTTGTTTTAAATTTTTTGACAATTTATCAATTTTGTCTAGTAATTATTATTGCATTAACTCTGCCACAAATTTAGAGTTGAGTCACTCCCCATTGTTCAAACTTCAAACAGCCACCTTGTTTGTTTGTTTGTTTGTTTGTTTGTTTTGGTTACTTTTTTTTTTTTCAACCTTTTTTGTTACTTTGCTTGTCTTCAATATTAAGGATGGGCATATAGGACCGTCCGAACTGAGAACCGTGTAGACCAGACCGGACCGGTTAGTTTGGTCCGATTCCCAGTTCCAGGGACCAATTCTAGGGGGAACCAGATTGGATCGGGCCAACTTTTTTTTAAATATATATTTTTAAAGATAGCAATAAACCCTAAAATAGTAATAGCTCTAGCATTTTTTTTTATAATTTATTAATTTTTTTTGGCTAAATGATCGGTTCCATTGGATCGGACCTGAGACTAGTTCGGTCTGGTTCCCGGTCCCAAGATCAATTCACGGTTCCTAGGTGGAACTAGACCGAACCGGGAATCGATCACTCCTATTCAATATTACATTTAAAATTATTTCGTGTTATGACCAAGAATTATTATTCATGGGTAATCCTCTCGTTTAGAAGGAGAGAAACTCTAAAATTTCCTACGCAGTTGGACTTCACACATTCTAGTATGAAATCAAATTTGGATGTGTCAATCTTAGCTCAACTTGACTCGAGTTACTGACTTGGATTTCTTCCCAAGAAATTCAAGGATGAGAATTTACAATGAGAATTTATGATCTTCCACAGATTAAATACAATTTTTGTGGTAATCACTGAACAAATTCATCTCCACCTATAAATTAAAACAAGAATACAAATTGGAATTCATTCTTAGCTCAAAATCCAAAAACTGATTATCATATATTACAATCGACAAATGGAAATGCAATTTTAAATTTGTTCCACTTGCACCATTACGATCATTCCCCTCGTTTGAAAATTTTATTCTACGAATATGATTTACCAGAGACTATTGGATCATACACAATAGATAGTACAGTAATCATCCTTTTGACAATTGAGATTTAATGGATCGAATTAGACATGATATTATTATGGTTAAATTCTAGAAACTAACCCTTATGCATTAGTGGTAAAATTATCAATTGAACATAAATATTGAGTGAACTTAATGCATAAACAAGATTGACTTTGAACCGTCCAAACTACTAGTCTCAACATGAATGTGTTCAACTTTTACGATTTATATTTAGTTTACTACGTATATTTTCATTTAATTATATCTTACTTATTAGGCCCTAAAACTTGCCTCAACATTTGGCACTTTTAAACTTTTAGAGCTTAAAATTGTCCAAACTTTGAAGCCATATTGAAGCGACAGAATAATTGTAGTAGGGAAGTGCATGCGTAAAAAGAGAGACTATTGAGTGCTCCAAAAACATTCATAATTTTTTTTTCTTTAAAGGAAATTTAAAGGTTCATAGCACTTAATTTATCATAATTACTTGGGTGGTTGATCACATGATGCTTTGAAAGCATCCAACATTTTCTCACAAAGACAAACTATTGTTAATGAATTGTTGCTGGCTCATTTATTTAATAGATTGGTTAAAAAAGCATATCCATTGTTTTGGAGTATCAAGATATGTCACTTTATGTAAGTCCGATTCATCTTCTTACCCATTAACTTTTTTTTCCTTTTTTTTATGATTGAGAATGAAGAATTTAAATATAAACAGGATCAACAATGTTGATCCACAAAATTCGACATAGGACATTATATGCGATTAACATTTTAATTATACCATGTTCTATGATTCCAAATAACTTTTCTTATTTGTTATTTCAATTATCGAAAGACTTGAGTTATGTAATAAAGGAAATGTAAACTATTTATAAGCCACATATACAGATGACCCTAATGAGATTTTATTTTGTTACTGTTGACACCTAAATTTTACAATTTTTAGAACTTAATCGTGTACAATGTTAGGAATTAGTCACAAAAAAAAAAAAAAAAGATTGAAAATGGTCAGGTCGGGCTGGATCCGGCTTTGGCTCGACCCACCCCTTTTCTTTTCTCTTCCTCACTCGCGCTGGGCCAGCCCAAGTGCCTTTCTCCTTCGGCCCAGCCCACGCTCGTTTCTCCTCCCTCTAGCCGGTCTTCGCTGTAGGACCTGCAAGGAAGAATAGAACAGAGATCAGCAGTAGAGAGCAGAAGGAGCAGCAATGGAGGAGCAGGGAGATCGAGATGGCAGCGTGATCCGCGGGTCGGGAATGCCTGGCCGGCAACTGGCACGTTCGTGGTCTTCGTGCGAGGTCCTGCAAAAGAAAAGAGAGCCAAAAAAGGGAAAGAAACGGGAAGAAAAAGGAGGGGGCAAAGACCAGCGGGAGAGGAGGAGAATCGACACCACAGAAACACTAAGAGGAGAATGAAGCATAGAGAGAAACACAGAGAGGAGACCAAACAGAGAGAGAAACACAAAGAGAAGGAGACCCCCTAGGCCGTCGATTGCTGCCGCCGATCGTTGCCAGAGTCGCCGACCGCCTCCAACCCCAATCGGAACCCACAACACAGCAAGCACCGAGGAAACCGAGAGCACGAAAAGACAGAGAGAAATCGAGAGGAAGGGAGAGGGAATGGGCCAGAGAAGAAGCCGAGGAGCCCCGGAACGTCTAGCTGCCGCCGATAAGCCGCCGACCGTCAACAACCTCGCCAGAATTCAGGTAGGCATTTCACCAAACACTTGGTGTGCGCCGTTGCGTATCAAGCCGGCCAGAGCTCCTCCGACCAGGTGTTTGGTGAAATGCCTACCTGAATTCCGGCCGTTGCGTATCAAGCCGACCAATGCAATTTCACATAAACTTTCAAAGAATACTGCACTTCAATACTAGAAAATAGAATACCTAATAATAAAGAGCAAAGAGAATTGTCCATGCTTCACGCATAAGGTCCTCTGTTAGACTCTCAGTGTTGTGGGTATTTGAAGAAAGATCTGAAATTTTTCATGAAATGCATTTCCTATTAAGAGCAGCTTTCTCATCCTTTTCCATTCATTTGCTGTTTATGACATTTTGTAGTCTATGCTTCGTTCAAATATTATAGATAAATGCAGAATGCTATTACATGTCACGAGTTACTTAGGCTTTCTATTAGATCTTTGTTGACACCTAAATTTTGGCGACCCAATCATTTATTTATTACATAGAAAATTATGGATTAATTTCTAATCCCTAAGCAAAAATATTGATATTAGATTGTAGAGCATATAGTTTTAGGAGCATTTATTATATTTTTTATTATTGCATCAGCATTGGATTAGTAATGGATGGGTTTGAATTGATGGTTCTGAGCTTTAATTTAACGAGTTGGACTAAGCCCATGGTGAGGAGTTGGAAGATTGTTATATTTTGGAAATGATTGTTATTATTCTTCTAATATTCGTTCAAGAGCATCGAAGAAAAATTTGGTCAACAAAAAGAAAGAATGATATGGCGGTGGATCTTTTATATATTCATGCAATATATGGAAAATAAAGATAGAAAATAAAAATAAAAAAGTGCGTTGAGGTGAGGCGAGATTCGATCAGCAAAATAAAGAATATTTGGTTGATGAAGTAAAGAAAGAAAATACGCTGACATCCCAAGAAGTCGGTAAGGGGGCATTATAAAAACCAGTGTGATTTGCAAAAGAAAAGGGGGCTTCACGATTGATATACACGACCACACATGAGAGAGGAGACGAGAGAAAGGGAGCTCTTAGCCAAGCCTTGGCCAAGACATCTCGTTGCCGCACCGCCCTGCAGCGCGAGCTTGAAACTGCTCCTTGCCTCATGCCTATGCGTCATTGATCCAGGCCCACCCCATCCATTGTCCTCAGCGGCTCGCCGTGACATCCACATTTTGCAGCAGGGTTGACACTTCCAGCGAGATCTCAGCCCTGCGTCGCATTCATGGCATCAGCCGCTGCTCATCACGTTGAGCCTTCAAAAATTTCAGATTACATCTTTGTGTGTTAGGTGTCTTCTGCAAGTCTTTCCAGCGAGTTTGCCACGATGAGTAACCTCGGTTGTGCCACATCAAGCTGCAGCAACATGCCGAGACCGATCTTGCAAAGTACTGATCTTTATTTTTACTGCAGGTTTTTTTGGCACGTTATTGCAATTGTTCGATGGTTTCATCACCCGTTACATGTTAGAAGATGCCACTTTCTTGTTTCGTTTGAGATATAGAAGTGGCCTAAGAGGTTGCTCGGTCAAAGTCTTCAGTGGAGGCATTCAGCAAAGAACGAGGAAGGAAAAATCCCACATCGGTCTTCCTTTCGGGAACATACAAAAAGCAGGAATTAACCAAGGCAGACTTCATCAAATTTCACGCCTGCGTTTCTTTAAGCGCAGAGTCCTCAGCGAGCTCAACAAGCTCGCTGTTGCCTTGCCGTGCTGAGCCGCCGAGCCCCTACGTGAGCTGCTCCGACACTATCCTTTGGGCTGACATCGACACGAGCTGCCGTCCTTCGAGCTCATCCCTGAACCGAGCCATCCCGTGAAGTTTTCGCTTTGTAATTTCGTTGATCATAAGCACCACCATGAGACCTTGTCGACTAGCATCCCTGTGAACCACTGCGTGACCCACTGCCATGAGTGGCACCACTGGCCACCATTCGCAAGCCATGCGTTGACAAATTCAAATTTAAAAGTAAATCCATAACATTGATATTTTGATCTTTTGAAGGCTTAAGATCAATTTATCAATTTTATTCGCGAAAATTTGGATGATTAGATATTGTTTCTGTATTTGAATCAATCGGACGATACCTTCATGAATTGAGTGGTTTGAATATTCTTGTTGCTTTCTTCATACTGAAAATACCAAAGTTCATGTCATGTGGTTTGGGATTGAGTTTTTAGATAGAATTGCATGATAGAATATTTTAGATACT